>SNQJ01S0018295.1:47805-120274 GCA_010110895.2 Picea sitchensis | reverse complement strand
GAGAGGTCGCCAAAAATCTTCAGTTTTCTCATCAGCGTAGCAGCCATAACACTGATGCCCACCCTTACTACCTTAATACTATTACAGTTTCTGATCTCTTGTATGAGACATAGATCTGCAATCAAGGCCAGGCCTAATCTGTTACAACCATTTGTGGTTGCATTACATATTTTAATTACATTTCCAATTGTATAGAGAGGATTAAACATCTCATGATGGAGTTAAATGTGTTCTTTTTTTATTATAAAAATGGAAAGACAAGTTTCATGTAATTTTGAGAAAATGTTTTTAATATGATGAGTAGTTTTAGAAGGGGTTATTTGTCTCATAAATAAAAGGATTTCATACATCAATTTGGTGTTTAGTTAAATTTAATTTCAAAATTAAATTTAATTATTATTATTATTATTATTATATTTATTTAAAATAATATCTTTTAAAACTTGCATCAAATTTCAAAAAATGGAACAAAATATAAATGCATCTTCTACAAATGAAGAATAATTGAATTAATAAGAAGATGACATAAAACACATTATACAAATTATATGTGTGTTGTGGTTTAGTGGTTAGGTAGAGGTATAGCTATGCAGATAGTCCAAATTCAAACCTCATAAAGTGAATGAGAATGTCTTTCTTCACGTGTGGTAGTTGGTTTTCCTTGTCAACAATGAAGCTTAACACCAGAGTTGGTTGGTTTCCCTTGTCAACAATGAGGTTTAACACATATACCACAAATCAAATTGATTTAAGTGAAAGTTAATGGGATACTTTATCCTTTATTATTAGGTTGAGAGAAGCATTATGTTCCCTAGTATGCACATTATGTACCCTAGTATGCCTAATGAGGGAGATATATTATATAAAGTAATGGTGATGTAGTAAAATAAAACAAAATAAAATAAGAAAAACAATAATAAAAATATGAACATTTCAACATGCTTAATAATTAATAATAAATAAATAAGTATACATATAAAACAATAATGTGAGTTTACGGGGTTATCTCAAGTGGTTGAGTGCTTTGAGCTTCAAGTAGGGGGTATCAAGGTCGATCCCCTACGTTGATTGCATTTATTGCATACCTAAGTATCGGGTCAAACATTGTAATCAATACTGAAAAAACACCAATAACATCAACTCTGTCAAGCATCTGTGAAGCATCAAGAGGGATCAAATCCTTGAAAGTGGAAACCTTTACTCAAAATTTTACACTCTAAAAAAATTATTGCACTTTTAAAGATTGATTAAGAACTTAATAGATCCAATATTAAAATGGATTCAACATAAAGCGAGTACAAAATTTTCAAAAGTGTTTACTTAAATACTTTCAGGCATATATTTGAAGAAATTGTCCTTCAAGTAGTAAACAAACATATTACGTAGTAAACTAGAGAGATTAATAGTCATAACATATTACGTAGTAAACTAGAGAGATTAATCTTCATAATGAGGGAGCAACAACTTCGATTTGGTTGGTCACTCTAGGGTTCTCTTGAATGTCGGCCACACTTTGACAATTAGAGGATCTATTTGTAATTGGGCCTTAGACGAGCAATGAAATGAAATGATATGATAGGAAATGCCTACAAAATGATCACGAATAGTCTCATCTATCCCATTTAGTGGATGTTGAAAGTGGTATTCTCACCATGCAATTCTTTTTCCCATTCTCTTGGGGTTGAGATATGTTTGTTCGTTTTTGCTCACATATGGTTTTTGGAGTCTTTGGTTTCAACACAACTAGTATCCATGAGCCTTTTCCAGACATCATGACTACTATATTTGGGGTCGAAATCCAACATTTAAATCGATGCTTATTAAAAAACGTTATTTTAATGTTGTAAATCAATTAAAAGTCATGAAATTTGACTCCTTTTTTTTCCCAACAAATGTTAGTTAATCGACATTTGTTTTCTAACGCTGGTTAAATGATGTTACAAACGTCGATTAATCGATGTTAAATATGCCTATTGAAATATGAATCACGATTAAATATGCCTATCGAAATATGAATCAAGTACTATAATCTAGTAAATGTTGATTAAGATATGTTTAATTGATGTTTATGGAATATTTTTTCCCATCAATGAGTATTCTATACTTTCAATATTTTCGATAAAGTTTTTCTATGTTTTAAAAATAGCCACGTGAAAGGAACCTTATTTTTTCTAGAGAGTTGGGATTATGTGACATAATAATCCAAGTAAATTTTTCTAAGTGACCACATTGCTAACCTCATTATTCTCCCCATAATCAAAATTTTATTCGGTTAAAATTTGTAAATACCATTTGAGTTCTTTATGTGTGAAATTTTTTGAATGTGTTATTTGTTGTATTAATGCATGGATTGAATATTTTGTTGAAATAGAAAACAATGTCTAGTACTAACCCTAACTCAGGCATGTGTGCATGCAATTGGTTGGCTTATATAGAGAATTTAATCAAGGAAGCATTCGATCTCACTGCAGATGTTGATCTTAATTAATGCAATTATTCTATGCATACAAGCAATGATGAAAAATGATCTCAGAATGATCCCAAACTTTCTTATATTGGCGATTGAAATTTCATTTCTCTTGCATGAAATGCAAAGGCATAAAGAGAAGAAGAATTAACTAGTCAATAACTAGAAAACATTGTTTAAAGCATGGACACCTAGAAGGGGGAACCAAATACTATTATTCGGTAAGATAGAGGAAACATGCTTTGTCCTTTTTTTTAAACTTTTAAATGTTTTAGTATTTCAATTCTAATTATATTTAGATATTTGTAATTACAAAGAACAAGTGATTATGCATGGAATTTGTAATGTTGCAATTTATAGTAAAGACAATGAGGGTGATGGAATTGAAGTTGATACCATAGAAGAAAATGATACTAATATTACTGAGAATGAAGGGATAAATAGGTTGATCCATGACACCTTTGTTGCCATGGATGAGAACACCTATGGATGAAATATATGAAGATATTTGATGTACCTCTTATTGATAAGGCACAAAACCCCCTATACAAAGACACACAAACAAGTATTGTCTCAACTATTTCAGTTTTGGTCAACTTGAAGGTATTGAACAATATTTCAAACATACATATTACATAGATCCTAAGGTATGCAATATAATTCTTTAAATAAATATAAGTTTTTGTCTCTTTTTTGTGATTATAGTGTATAGGATTTACTATCCACTATTCAGTCTATTAATTTATTTTTTCTTCTAGATTATTAGGTGATATTCTCCTATGACCATCAAATAATTTACATCACACATGCCAAGAATTGTGTGCCCTTATGAAAGATATAGGAATGGAGTATCAAACAATTGATGCATGTCCCTTTGGTCATAATATATTTCATGGATAATATGCAAGAAAGTTTGAATGCCTTGAATGTGTAAATTAGTAGATACCGAACAAATCAGATAAGAAATAAGGTGCCTCACACAGTTTTTTTATCATATCCCTATGATTCCACGTTTCAAACAATTGTTCTAGTGCAAAAACATAGCATAGTTTATGGATTATCATGCATGGAAAATAAGTGAAGATGGTGTTATGCAAATCCCTAGAGATGGTTTCAATTTAGGTACATCAAGGAAAGATGACCCATTTTTAAAGAAGAACATCATATTGTTAAAATTTTAATGAACATTGACGGTGTCAATCCATTTGGAGTGCTTAGATCCATTTTCTCAGTTTGGCCAACTTTTGTTATAAACAATAACCTTCCTACTTGGATGTCAATAAAGAGGGAGCATGTAATGTTAGCATTAATTGTTCGATGTATTTAATTTTAGGAATGTTCACAAAATACCAGTTCCTTTCTTTTTTTGTTAGTACCAAGTTAGACAAATGGATGTATATCTTGAGCCTCTTACGGATGAAATTTTAAATTTATGGGCTAGCATCATTGTTTATGACATCTCCAAACCAATAGGTAAAAAAAAAATTCAATTCCATGGAGTGCTTACATGGAAAATTCGTGATGCCCCAGGGTAACACATTTTTGTGGTATGTAAAGTGCAATTTAATTTTATATATCATCTATTAATTCACATATTTTTTAATTGGCATTCGATTAATATTATTCTATATTTTGCATGACTTCAAACAAAGGGTAAACATGCATGTCCAATATGTTCAATATTTTTATTAAAATAGACTTTGAGAAACCTTACGATCAAGTAGAGTGGCACTTTGTTCTATCGATCCTCTAAGCTCCAAGGTTTGGTCCTACCTTGATTGGAAATGTTGAAACTCTTTCTAGATAACCAAAACAATTTAGTCATTGGAAGTATATGCTAGGGTTGGTTGGACATTGGACCTTGTGGCTTACTAGGGCCAATGATGCTTGGGACCTTAGGGATAAGGCATTCATAGCCTCATGTTTTTCCACCCTTGGTGTTTTTAATATTTTGAACCACTTGAGTAGCATCCTTCACCATCCCTTTAGGAGGTATTGGTAGTTGGATGACTTCGTGTGGGTTGTGGCATCAAAGGATCAACTTGAAAAATTGATGGATAGGCATAGATAAGATGATTTAGGTTGTAACAATGAAATCATGTGTTGGGTAGAATGATGTAATGAATCAACTACCTATGAAACCTATTCCCCACCTGGATGAGTATAAATTCCTTAACGTCTTTTGATACATTAACCTTAATGTAAATGTAACGTTGAGTTCTAGGGATGAAGAATATTTCTAGTTCATGGAAAAGAATGTTAGGGACTTAACCTCCATAAGGTTGGAAATATTGTTGTCATTGATGTCAAAGATAGGGGGAGCCTACAAGATGTCCAAGATAAATATTACAAGCCTACAAGTGTCCAAGATAAAGATTGCAAGATGGAGAATGCACAAAGTATTATTTTTGGTCAATTTGAATATCCTATATTTGAAGGAATTTTTATTCTACACACCTAAATCAAATAGGAGCACAAGATACATGGTTGGAAAAAATATTCTGAGACCTTTCCAACGGTATATGGAAGTCTCTATAACTCCCTAGGAATGAGGAGATGTGATTTTTTTTCGTCCAACAACCCAGCCAAAAAATTGAGGTCAGCTCAACGAGTCTTTTGGGGACATAATTACTATAAATACATGATAGAATTTCACATTTTTATTGCAACCAAGAAAGAGATCAAGTCTAAGGTGTTCTAAAGTCATTGGGGCGTCTCTTTGGGATCTAGAGGTGTGAAAGAGAAGTCTAAGGGACTTTCGTTAGGTCTTTCTTATTCTCAAGGTATGTTATAAGGTTGTGATGTTGTCATGAGGTTGTGATTTTTTCGTGTGCACTACTATGAGGTTGTGATATTACTGTGAGTGGATGTTTCCTTTAGTGGATGTTGTCATCAGTGGATGTTTTCGTCGGTGGATGTTGTTGTCCATGGATGGTGTCGTCAGTGATCACATTCTGGGAATGATGTAATGTCCCTAATCCGAACCCTAGTTGTAATTGTACATATAGATTGGTGAGTCGTTGGAACCAATTATAAATGTAAATGTACATATAGGATGGTGAGTCATTGGCACCAAATTATGGTTTTGTATGCACTTAAGTAGTGCGCGAGGTTTGTTATCAAGGAAAAGGTGTGCACGTTTCATAGTTTTGTGCGCACTTGAGTAAGTGTGCAAGGATGAACAATTTATATATGTGTGTGTATATGTATATGTAATTGAGGCTGGAGAGCCTGTGTGGTTATTGGTCTGGTGAACCAAGATGAAAGTAGGGAAATGCTCCTATCCTTGTAAAATGTAATCACACTCAAGTTAATAATAATAATATCACATCGTTGCGTGCATATAGATCAAACATAAAGAGAGAGGGGATAAACTCCACCGAGAAAGGGAAAAGGGGGCTCGGAGTTTAAAAGAGGGGCTAATCTAAGGGGCTTAAGTCCAAGGGAATATTTTATTAATATTTTTCGAAAAGTGTTATTTATGGATATGTATTTATCCTAAGTTTCCAAGAGATGGGAACGAGTCACCAAGTGGATAAAACTATTTATGAAGGTGATAAGTGTCTATTTTAATGCATGTAATTTATATTTTTGGCCTTGGTGTATTTTGGGGGAGGAAATCATCCTTGGAAGGGGGAATCATTCTCATTCCTTGATCATTGAGATGAACTTTCCTCTACAAAGGAACCTATGTCTAGTTGTAACTTGTTGCCTTATATATCCCTGTGCTTGGGAAAACCTGTGGGTGGTCGAAGAGGCGATTTTCCAGGCCCGTGAGAATTCTCTCTGTAAATGTGTTGAACCTGCACATAATAGATCTAGCTAGAAAATACCACACACAATGGAAAATTCTCATTAACCGTAATGAATAATGGATAATTTACACATGATATACTTTGTATAACTCAATCAATGTGCACTGAAGGAGAACCAATGAACCATACTGGTGGTCTAGAGTGATCTGGACACACACCAACAATTACGAGAGTGAACTTCCACCTAGTCTAGTCTCTCAGGCAGTTACGGGAGTGAATTGCCACCTAACTGAGTTAACTGGTCAACCAGTTTTCAGTTAATTGAATGAAACAAAGTGTATTGAGGAGTAGATCAAGGAATCAAGGGTAATGCGCCATTCTAGTGATGAAACCAAGGCAAGTGTGCATTAGAATGGTGATGATCCCAATGTTGCATGGCGACAAAACCAATGCATCATCTAGACTCAACTCAACTAGTCAAACTGAAGTGTCAACTACAAAGAATATTCTCCAGGTGGAATATTCTCCCCTAAAATATAGGAGACTGTATAATGACTAATTATGATCAATAAACAAGGAAAAACCTTAGGAAAAATAAATCCTAGGTGTGTGAAGTAACTCCAACACCCCCCTTGAACATCACTATGGTGAAAATAAAGAATGGGTCCCGACAATGAGGCCATGTTAGGTACCCAAATACAAAAGATACACTGAAATAAAGTGAGGAAAGAGGGAAAACCTCATGGGGAAACCCCCTCCTCAAGGTACAATGTATGTAAAAAGAAGAACTACAGTTTCTAGGAAACTGTGTCCTTCACTCCAAGACGACTTCATAGAGAATGGAACTTCTTTTCAGTGAAGGTATTGGTGAAGATGTATGTCGTCTTTTCTTCTGAAGGACAAAATTATAGGTTGATGATCTCGTCGTGTACTAAGTCTCGAATGTAGTGCATTTGGATCTCAATGTGCTTTATCCATTTCCTCTGAACTAGATCTTTGCAGAACTTTAGAGTGCTCTGGTTGTCACACGAGATGACGATCGATCAATGAAACTGAATGCCCAACTCAGTGAGAAAATGTTGTATCCACATAGCCTGAATGGTTATGTTAAATACCCCTCTGTACTCTACCTAGACTGAAGATAGAGAAATGGCATCATGCTTCTTGCTCGACCAACATATAGGCCTGGAACTAAGACTGAGTGAGTAACCAGATGTGGACTTGCGATCAGTGCTATCACTAGCCCAGTCAAAGTCAATAAACCCGATGAGATCTAATGTAGATTCTGATGCATAATGAATCCAAAAGGTGATGGTGACGTATACGTATTGAAGTATATGCTTTGCAACCTTCCAATGTAGCTCACACAGCTCCTGCATGAACCTGGAAACTGCGCCAACTGCATAGGAGAGGTCTAGTCTGGAGTGTGTGAGATACAACAAGCTCCCCACTAGATTTCTGTACAGTTTGTTGTCAACCAGTGGAGTCTCCCCACCATCCTGAAGTTTGACTCCTGATAGGAAAGGAGTTGGATCATACTTGCAGTCTGTCATGTGAAATCTCTCAAGGAGATCTCGTGCATACTTGGCCTGAGATAGTTTGATTCCTGATGCATCTTGACTGATCTCGAGTCCAAGGAAGAAGTGTAGCGAACCCATGTCCGTCATCAAAAACCTGTCATGTAGAATCCTCTTGACTACAACAATCACTAAAGTCGAGCAACCAGTGATCATCAAATCATCAACATACAAAACTAAGACTAGAAGTGAATCAATCGTCCTGAGCATGTAGACATTCGGGTTTGATTTACAACGTACAAAGTTCTGTGAAAACAGGTAGGATTCCATCTTGGCATACCATGCCCTCGGACCCTGCTTGAGGCCATAAATGGACTTCTTAAGTCGACATACCAAAGATGAGTCCTGCATAAATCCCCGGGGCTACTCCATATAGATCTCCTCAAAGAGATCACCGTGAAGAAATGCATTATTCACGTCCATATGATGGACTTCCCATCCCTTGGCTGTCGCAATGGAAATTGCCAATCGTATGGAATCTATCTTCGCTATCGAAGCGAAGGTCTCATCATAGTCAATGCCATGCACCTGCTGAAATCCTTTGGCAACAAGCCTGGCTTTATATCTGCTAATCTGTCCATCCACTGTGCTCTTGGTCCTGTAGACCCATATGCATCTGACAAGTTTCCTCCCAGAAGGAAGGGGAACTAGATCCCAAGTTTGGTTCTCAAGGAGGGAGTTTTACTCCTCCTGCATGGTGGATTCCCGAAAGGGATTTCCAGTAGCCTCATCATAAGATTGTGGATCTGAAGACTGAACCAAGAAAAGATGCCAGGAGGGAAATGGTTCAGTGGCAGTGAGTGCAACAGGAGGCTTCTCGAAATCAGATCGAGTCCTCCTAGTATCGGCTGGATCACCAACAACATCCCCTGCATCCTGAAGAGTAGTATGTGCCCACTCGGGCCTCTGCTCTGGCTCTGTAACTACATTTGGATGCTCTGACTCTGCATCTGACTGCTCTAACTCTATATCTGAATCATCTGAGTCTTATGAATCAGAACTCTTGTATGAAGAAGAGTCGGCATGTGCATGTTCATCATCTCAGACAGGTGGAAGAATGAAGGTGTATGCATGCGGCTGCTGAGGTACATGCGAGACACTTTCCTCGAATTGGACACTTCACTCAATGATGAGTCGGTCAGAGGAAATATCAATAAGTCGGTATCCCTTCACATCGTCGGGGTATCCAACAAAATTACACTCAGTGCTCCGTGGATCAAGTGCCTTCCTCTTTTTAGAGGGAATCTGGGCCCATGCACGTGAACCGAAAATACGAAAGTGGGTCACTTCTAGTTTGAGGATGCTCCAAGCCTCGTAGGGGGTCTTATCCTTGACAGATCTATGGGGAGATATGTTTTGGATGTATGTTTCACAATTAAGTGCTTCATCCCATAGTCTCTGTGGTAGTGAATTTGCATGCAACATGCAAGATGTCATCTCCTTTAGAGATTTGTTTTTTCTGCTCAGCAACTCTGTTTTGATGCGGAGTATAGGGAATTGTGTGCTGCAACTGAATCCCTGCCTCATGAAAAATATTATGGATCTCATGATTGACATACTCTCCCCTTTTATCAGTTCGAAGGATTTTGATTTTCTTTCTAGACTGTGTCTCAACCAGGGCTTTCAAATATTTGAGGCGTTGAAAGACCTCATATTTTTGCCTAAGAAAGTAAATCCATGTGAAACGTGAGAAATGATCAACACAAATTAGAACAAACCTCTCTTTGTTGATAGATGGATGTGTAAAAGGACCCATGAGGTCACTATGGATCAGATCTAAAGGCGAGGAAGCTCTCTGAGACTTTCCTTTGTCGAATTTCTCTTGAGGGTGTTTTCCAAGAATACATCCCTCGCATACTCCCTTGGAGAAATGGATGTTTGGTAGACCATCAACCAATATTTGCTTGCTAATATGTTGCATATATTTGAAATTCAAATTTCCAAACCTTTCATGGCACATCCTACTACTTTCATCAACATGGGTAAGTAGTAAAGCATAATCGAGTTCAATAAATTCAGAAAATGTATACAATCTAGATTGATGATTCACCTCACCGGTAGCAACCCTGGAGTTGGTTTTCATGTCATATATTTCCACTGCATTTGGTGTGAATATGAATTTCTTTACGATGCCATAATTCGTCATCTGATACGTAGAGAGAAGGTTGACGGGATGTTTGGGAACGTGCAACACATTCTCGAAGCTCCCGTTGGTGAGTTCAATCCTTCCTTTGTCGATGACTTCGACTGAAGAGTTGTCCCCCATTAGAATAGGAGGACCTTTGCATGCATCCAATGAAGAATAGACTAATTTTTTGGCATCCATGTGACGTGATGCTCCTGAATCTATGATCCAAGAATCGAGAGAGGAGTTAATGGAAATCAAGGCATGGCTAGAATTGCCTTTCTTGGGATTCTGATCTTCTAGCTTCTTCTTCTTGGCACCCTCATGGATGAGATCTCCAAGGTTGTTTTGTTGAAGTATTTGAGTCATTAGATCTAAATTTTTTTTGCATGCATGCTAATTCTGGATGGAATCCTTTGTGACAGTATGTGCATTTCTTCCCTTTTCTTCCCCTTTCCCCTTTTGATCCAGAGGCATCGGTGAAGGGTTTTGAGTACCCTTCCTTCTTCAGATTTGCATGATCTTTCCTTTTTCCTTTATATTTAGGTTTATGATATTGATGGCTGCCATATTTCACAGTAAGTGCATGCACCTTTGGGCCTTTGATTTTTCCCATGTTGATGAGCTTGGTTTGCTCTTGTGTTAGGGATTCGATAAAGTCCTCAAGAGAAGGCATCTTCCAAGTGGCTCTAGAGGTGAATCTGACTGAATGGAATGTTGATACGAACACAAAGAATTAAAGACCAAGTTTGGAGAGAATGTTGAGAACCATTTGTTTATCCTCCTTAAATTTATCAACCCCGCAAGCTTTGAGTTGCGATAGTAAATCCTTGAATTTTGTAAAGAAATCTTGGATATTGTTGAAGCTTTTTGGATCCAATGTGAGCAATTATACATCCAGCATGTGTCCCCTCATCTCATCCTATTTTACAAAGAGCCCTTCCAAGGTGGTCCAGGCTTCATTGGGAGTCTTACAGTAAGATATGTGAAAGAGGAGATCGGGAGAAATAAGACTGCAAATTGTTTTGAATGCTTCATCCATTCGATTTAAGTACCTGGATTTTTCTATGGTTGATGCCATTTCTGTGTCTATATTCAAGGTTAACCTGTACAATCCTCTAGTTCAGATATGTATGACTATTTTCTCCTTCCATGCAAAGCAGTTGTAAGGTGTAAGAATGAATTCTTCTAGGAAATCCATCTTTCCACTGTCTTCAATCTTTTGTACCTGCAAAAAATTTTGGTGTAGCTTTTGCTTAGTAGTCCGTCGGCTCTGATACCATGTAAATGTGTTGAACTTGCACAAAATATATCTATCTAGAAAATACCACACACACTTGCAAAGATAAATTGAAAAAGAAGAAGCAAGAGAGAAAGAATGGAAGAATTCTCATTAACCGTAATGAATAATGAATAATTTACAAATGTTATACTCTGTATAACTCAATCAATGCACACTAGAGGAGAAAAAATGTGCCATATTGGTGGTCTAGAATGATCTGGACACACACCAGCAGTTATGAGAGTGAACTTCCATGTAGTCTATTCTCTCAGGCAATTACGAGAGTGAACTGCCACCTAGTTGAGTTAACTAGTCAACCAATTTTCAGTTAACTGAATAAAACAGAGTGTAGTGAGGAGTAGATAAAGAAATCAAGGGTAATGCGCCAGTAAGGTGGTGAAACCAAGGAAAGTGCTCATTAGCATGGTGATTATCCCAATGTTGCATGGTGACAAAACCAATGCAACATCTAGACTCAACTTAACTAGTCAAACTGAAGTGTCAACTGAAGAGAATATTCTTCAAATCGAATATTCTCCCCTAAAATATAGGAGACTGGATAATGAGTAATTATGACTAATAAACAAGGAAAAACCTTAGGAAAAATAAATACTAGGTGTGTGTGAAGTAACTCCAACACTCTCCAAGTGAGAGATTTGTTGGGAATTGTTCCCTAGTGCACTGGGAACTAGTTGCAGTGCTCTGAGACTTCCTATCTGGATTGTTGTTGAAGCCCTGGAAGGGAAGTGGGGCAGCCAAAGGACTGTTGAACATAGAATGGGCACACTTCATGGGGTGGGACAAGTACATGGGGAATGAGGGGTTGTAGACTAGTTGCAACAATGATCATATTGGACTGAGTAATTATGTTGTTATCAGACCTTAGCTTGGCATAAGGAATCCTTTTTCCCGTGGAGTTTAAGCCCCAACTTAGGGGTGACCTGTTGCTAACATTTTATGAGAAACATATTCTATGGATGGGAGGAACATCTGAGTTCTGATTGCAGTTGGTGACTTTTCATAAAAGATAAGTGTTTGTTATGTGCTTGTCTCATTTACCATGTACTTAATTATCTATGTCAGGTATGGGTTTAATTCTTGTATGATGTTGCATATAAGTAATTGGTGTAATTATGTATAATGTTGTTCACACATGTAAGTGTGGTGTTGATATTCAATATTGTAAACGTACATCTTGTGTATGACCATTATTATCAATTATTCTTGTTAATATAACCTTCTTGTATTAGTCATGAGCCTTTGAGACGAGGTTAGGCTAGTCGTACGCATAGGGAAATACTATGTGTGTGAAAGAGGATCGATTCACCGTGCACATAGGAAAGTAGTACATGCACACAAGGGGAACATAATTTGCGAGTAAATCCAAAATGGTTGCACACACAATAGTGATTACATGTTCAATGTGGATTACATGTATAGTAATGTTGTGTGTTAGCATGCGTGTGCATAGTTGCATTGTGTTACTTCCGTTGTTATAAGTTGTGTAAAAAATAGGAAGTTTGTGTGGTGTGATCAGCTTAGGGTCGTGCACATTACTTCAAGTATTTTTGCGTAGACCAAATTTATAAAGGGGAATCTGCGCACTAGAACTTTTAGAGTGGCATTGATCAGTAGTAAGTTGGGGATGTTGCATTATAGTATCAGAGTATTTTAATAAGTGTTGGTAACAGGGTACGTTATAGTTTGGTATCATAACTCTAGAAGTTGAGAATTATGTGGTGTGGCCTAGCCTGGGTGGCCGAGGAAGTTATAGATTGGTATCAGAGCTATTGGTTTAACACTGGACTTGTATGGGCTAGGGACCAACATGAAATTTTCATGTGTTCTAAAAGCTGGTGTGCAATGAAAAGTTGTGATACACGTAAAATACTAATGTGCAGTGTGCGCACTAGAATTTGGGATGTTAAAATCACCCAAGGAATTAGAAGATAGGATTTTAACAAAATGGTGCAGATTTTTCCTTAAGTTGTTGCATGATTTCGACTAAGAAATCTTATTGCCTGCACATTTTGTAGAATTAACAATGATTAGAGCAAGACATAACCAACACTTAAATTCATAAACATGGAAGATTCACACAGAACTTACAACCATGATGATGATTTCGAGGATTTGTATGTTGGTATGGGTGTTGATGGTATAGAATCCAAGGAAGAGTGCATAAACTTGGTGGAAACCATAAAGGGACTGCAAAAATATGTCCAAAGCTATAAAGTTGATAATGAAAGGCTTATGAAATCCAAGGAGCAACAAGATGGTTTCAATATCAAGTTGATGCAAAGCTTAGATAGAATAGAAAATAAAATGGACAAGAAGACAAATTCAAGAAATTCAAGGAGTCACAGGTCTCATAGTGAAGGAAGAGAAACACGAAGTGTTGATAGGAAACATCACCACTCACTAAATCATTTGTATAGGAAAGCACATATTAGTTCAAGTCCATCTCCTTTCAGAAATCATAAGAAGATGACTATGGTGGAAGAGCTACAGGGAGAAATGAAAAAGATCAAGCCTCATACCTTTGACGATGAGCACAAGAAGGATGAAGATGCGAAGACCTGGCTGTTGGGTATGAGGAAGTACTTCCAGCTGCATAATTACTCTGCACAGGCAGAAGGGAGAATTAGTATCTATTAACTAAAATGAAAAACATCAATGTGGTGGGATCAATTCGTGCAAGTGCAACACATTGATGAAAATAAGGTTACTTGGAGGGAATTCAAGAGGTATTTTCAAAAGAAATACTTAACCAAGAGATACTATGACAAGAAAATGAGGGAGCTCTTTGAACTCAAGCTTGGGAGTATGACAATAGATGAGTATGTAAGAAGATTCTTAGATCTGTTGAAATATGTTGCATTCATCAAGGATGAGCAATTAAAATTCATAGGTACCTGAGTGGGCTACCCTCATTTACTAGCGACAAGATACAATATGATGACCCTAAGACATTAGGGGAAACCATAAGGTTTACTAAATGTCTTTATGATTAGAAAAACGGAAGACTGACTTTCCAAAAGGCTTGGGAAGACAAGATGAAAAGAAAGGTACAACAAAGGAAGAAGGTGACTAAGCCACCATTTTTCAGAAATACAACGTAAGGACAACCAACTCCCAAGGAGCCTAGAATGACTAAGACAGTGGGGAAAAGACCAAGGCAACAACATATTTAATGTTGGGTTTGTGGAGGAGATCATATGTAGAGAGATTGCCCTCAAAGAGGAGAAATAGAGAGGATTACTCACTGTGTACATCAAGTTGGGACAGTTGAAGACATGGGAAGAAATGTACCAAGGATCTACACAACCCTAGATAATAAGCAAGTCGAGTTTCATTCATGCATGACTAAAGTGGAAGGCAAGATTAATGACCAACCCATTGCTATTTTAATTGATTCAGGAGCTAGTAATAGTTATCTAGATTCTAAGATGGTGGAAAGATTCCAATTCCCAAGAAGCAATTTTGGAAAACCTTGGTTGGTGTAGTTAGATACAGGAGCTAAAGGGAAAATTAATGAGATGGTTAAGGCATGTCCACTGGAAATGAATGGAATGCACACAAAATTTGATTTGAATATCATAACTTTAGGCTCATATGATTGCCTCATTGGTATGGATTGGTTGGACCAACATCATATCATTATAGACTGTTACAATAAGGCATTTACTTTCTTGGATGAGGAAGGAAACTTAAGAACAGTTCAAGGCATTCCAAGAGCTATAACTATAAGATAAGTTTCAACCTTTCAATTGAGGAAAATCTACAAGAAAGTATGTCGAGTATTTGAAACACACATGGAGGAGACACCTAAGGATAGAGTATCAAACATTGAAGATTGCATAGCGCTAAAAGAATTTTAAGATGTCTTTAAAGAGATACGAGATTTCCACCGAAAAGAGATATTGACTTCTCTATAAATTTGATGTCAGGAGCAGCTCCCGTATCCAAGACTCCTTATAGGATAAGTACATCATAGTTGAAGGAATTGTAGATGCAACTTGAAGAGGTTTTGAAGAAGGGGTATATACGCCCAAGTGTGTCACCTTGGGGTTCCTTAGTATTTTTCATGAAGAATAATAATGGTACGTTGATACTTTGCATCGACTTCAGGAAGTTGAACAAAGTAACAATGAAGAAAAAGTATCATTTTCCAAGGATAGATGACCTCTTTGATTAGCTGCGGGGTGCACAGGTATTTTCAAAGATTAATCTCAGAAGTAGATATCATCGGGTGAGAATTAAAAAAGAATACATTAGCAAGACTGCCTTCAAAATGAGGTATGGGCATTACGAGTTCACAGTGGTGCCATTTGGGTTGTCAAATGCACTAGTTGTCTTCATGTATTTGATGAATGGAGTTTTCTTAAATTACTTAGATAAGTTTGTCATTGTATTTCTGGATGACATACTTATTTATGCAAAGTATAAAGAAGAGCAAGAGAAACACTTGAGGATGGTGCTACAAGTATTGAGGAAACATCAGTTATATGTGAAGTTGAGCAAGTGATCATTTTGTCAGCAACAACTTCATTATTGGGGTCGTATCATTTCCAAGGAAGAAATAGTTGTGGATCTAGAAAAGACAAGGGTCATTGAAGAATGTCCAGCACCAATAAATGTTGCAGAGGTGAGGTCCTTCATGGGACTTGCAGGTTATTATAGAAGGTTTATTGAAGGATTCTAAAAAATTGTGCACCCAATTACATCCTTGCAAAATAAAGGTGTGCAATTTGAGTGGACCTCTGATTGTGAAAGAAGTTTCCAACACTTGAAGAGTTTGTTGACTGGATGAAGAATTCATTGTGTGAATGGATGCATTCAAGGAAGGGCTCGGTGGATTCCTTAGTCAAAATGGGCATGTGATATGTTACTAATCAATAAATCTTAAAGAGCATGAAAGGCTCTATGATACTCATGACTTAGAATTGGCATCCATAGTGCATGCCTTAAGGATGTGGAGGCACTATCTCATGGGTAAAATATTTGAATTGAGGACAGACCATAGTGGTCTAAAATATTTGTTTGGATAGCCAAGTTTAAATTCCATACAAAGCAGGTGGTTAGAATTCCTCAGTGAGTATGAATTTGACATAAACCATATGACAGTAAAACAGAACAAGATGGCTGACGCACTCAGTGGGAGGGTGCACGAAATGCATGTTGCAACCATTAGCATGTCCAAATCCGATTTGAGTGACAAAATTATAGAGGTTTCCAAATCAAATCAATGTTATGTGGACATAAAGGAGAAATTACAGAAAGGTATGTTGCAACATAAATTGAAAGGTTATGAGTTAAAAGAGGATGGAATCCTCATGTATAGATGCAGAGTTTATGTGACAAATTTTCAGGAGTTGAAAAATCTATTGTTGTCAGAGATGCATAAGGTTCCTTATGATGGACACCTATATTACCAGAAGAAAATATCAACGGTAAAAAAGAAATACTATTTGCTAGGAATGAAAAAGGAGGTTGCTGATTTTATTGCTAGATGCCTTGAATGTCAAAAGGTCGAGGTTGAGTGTAATATCCCCAAGGATAAGCCCTGTTGTAATCATGTTTATGAATTGTAAATAATATTTTGTAGGCCGGTGCGCCGAGTATTGATAAGATGGTGGGCTTATGTGTTTATTAGGCTGGAGAGCCTAAGTGTTAAAGGCCAGGAGCATATTTTTGTATATGTAATATGCAGAACATTAATAAAGATTAAACATCGCTGTGTGCAAACTGACCACGAAGAAAGAATGATGGGGGACTAAGCTTCCATAGGGTGGGTAAGGGAAAAGGGGTTGAAAGGTTGTAAAGAGGGGCTAATCTTAGGGGCTTAAGTCCTTGAGAATAATATTTTATTATTATTCTAAAGCTGTGTGACAAAACATGTTTTTATCCTAAGTCCTAGGAGAAGAAACGCATGCAGATCCAATGTGTGCAAAAAGGAATGCATCTAGCTCCAGGAAGACAAGTGTCGACCTGGGTGCATGCGGTTAAAAGATGAAGCATCAGCTGAGTTGGGGGTTCGTCCTCCATTCTGCCATCGACTGTCTAAAACCATGAATTCCGCATGGTCTCTGCATTCATCCTCCATTCGGTCGCCTGTTGTGTGAACTGTGTGGTGGATGCGTCTAATTTCTGCATACATACCCTCATGCAGCTCTGAAACCCAAAGCCTGTGACATTTTCTTGTGAAGCCGATACACCCTCTGTCTGAACCGTCGAGTCTGTGTTCAACCTCTGCATGGATTTATAGTCATGCATCCTGAAACCAGTGCTACCTGAACCGTGTTGTGTCTTAGTGACCTGTTGTTGTTTTTCTGGATGTCCACACCCAATTTCCCTATTGCTGTTGTCACCCATGAGTTAACCAAAAGTTGTTGTTGTTGTTGTTATCCTGAACTTGCAGGAATTGAGTTGAAAACTGGTTGAAGAACCAGGTTGTTAGGCCCGTGGTAGAAGAGGCAGGTTGTCATGCCTGTGAGAAACCCTCTCCAGGTGAGAGAGTCTGCTAGGAAGTGGTTTTCTCCCAGAGAGAGTCCAGCACCAACTACGGAGCTTTGAGAATTCTTGATCCGACCTATTGTCGAGACCTAGAGAGGGAGGTGAAGCACCGATGGAATGTGCTTGTGAAGGTGTATACTCTCAGGTGGAACAAGCATGTGGGGAATGAGAGTCCGTGAGTAGTGTTCGTAAGAAGGCTCCTGGAGAGAATCCTTCCGGATGCTCTGTGCAGTTTTCCTATAATCTCAGCCTAGTCTAGAATTCCCTTGCCCTAGGTGGAGCTTGGTCCCAGTTCGGGGGAGACCCACTGCTGAGCGTGATGAGAAGCATGGTCTAAGGCTGGGAGGTTCATGGAAGGTCTACACATAGTTGGTGGAGTTACAACAGTTTCAAAGATAAGTATATGCACATGTTTAATTTCAATTAAAATGCATGTCTATGATTCTTACAATATTATCATGTATTCCGTTGCAATGATATTTACTGTTAATTCCATTAATTTTGTATGTTAGCAGTAATTATATGTTTACTATGTGTTAAGTCATTTAACTTCATTTAAATGCATACTATATAAGTTTGAGAATGTTTCCGCCTAGTAGCATTGCCCGGCCATGGGGTTGATGGTTGGGGACATTACCATATGGTATGAGAGCATGGTTACAACACTGATCCTGGATGGGCCATGTTAGTGGAAGTTGAAGCAAAAGTTTCGAAATAATTGTTGTTGAAGTAGACAAAATTCGATTTCATAGCCCATAGTTTCCACGTTGATCCTGGATGGGCCGAATAAGTGGTCTTTGGACCCAAGGTTTCAAGAGAAAATTGTGTCTGGAGGACTAATTTCGGACCTCATAATGTTTTTGAGTGCCAAGGGGTTACTTGGCCGTGTTACAAAGGTCAGGAGGAGTAGTGGTAGAATAAAACCGCAACCGGTGTGGTATTTGACCACAGAGAGAGAGCGCTCAACAGTTGGGGTGTTGGAGTTGTAAGGTCTGTTTGGACGGAAGGGAAATTCAGTACGACTGTTAGATATGGAGAAGGTACAGGAGGGTTATACTGGAAGCCCTTCGAAGTTCAACAATCGGGAGAAGCGGGGTGCGCAGAGGCATAAACGCCCGAAACTCGAAACCTCGAAGTCCCGAGGGAGATCTACACCATAGATCTGGAGAAAAGATCTTGACCATTGGATCAAGCAGATGAGAAGATTGTAATTTCGGGAGTTTGACTATTGGGAGAAGTGGGATGTGCCATTGCACAAACTCCCAAAGTCCAAAGTTTCGAAGTGAAAGAGAAGACATGGTGGGGCTGGATGACATCACTAGTATTTTTCCATGTGGCATCCTATGTGAGAAGGGTTAGTGGGGCCTGAGTTTATGTAACAAAGTTAAGGGTCAAAGGACCCACAGTGGCATTGATCACGATACATCAAGATCAACGGACAAGAGACATTGTGGGGACCCAAGTTGCCCGAGAGATAATTCTCCAAGGCGGTCTCGTAATCCAAACCGCGGTTTCATTAAAGGGTTTACGTGTCAGTGTCAGAAGAATTGTAGGATGAAAGGCGGGTTACTCCAAACCACTGTTGCATGCCCCCACAATTGGGAAATCGTTAAGTGATGTAAGGTAATGATGTCAACAAAGTGTCGTGGAAGTGTTCGGGGTGTGCGGATGTGAAATCTTACGAAGTCCCAAAGTACCGGAACTTGGACGCCTGAGGTTCTACCGCAAGTGTCAGTTGTTGGATGCTGGGTAGACATGGATGGTTGATTCACCCTACGTCGTGACTTCGTTAGTTCATAACTCAGGAAGTTTTTGGGAAGTGCTTTGAAACCTCCCGGAACGTTAAGTCGTGAAGCACCCTTTTTGTTGAGCGAGTGGTCAAGACCCGCGATAACGTGGGTTGGGGATTAAGAGAGAAGGGGCTAGAGCTCGAAGGATTGTTACAGAGTTGAGCAGAGCTCAAAAAATTCATGAAATCTGAACATTTTCTTAATTCAAATTTGTTTATGAATGATGTGGGATTTGTTAAGGAATAATGGCCTGACAAATTCCGGTTTTCTTCACATTGTGTTTGCAGAAGTTTAGTGAGTGCCAGAATCGAGTAAAATTACCACTGAGTGAAAAAGAAATGGAAGAGACACAAAATACTTCCAATTCAAAGAACGAAGCTAAAGGGATGAATGTTCATTTGGGAGTTGAAGGGTCAAACTCCAATGGGCATGGAGAAGAGATAGATAAGGAAGAACATATGATGAAAATCATTGAAAAATTGCAGAAAGATGCCCAAACTCACCAAACAGATAGCAGAAAGCTCTGGAAAGCTCAGGAAAGATCAGGATAAAAAAGGTGAATTCAACTTAAAGTTGATGAAGAGTCTGGAGAGAATAGAAAATAAGTTGGACTAGGAGAGAGACTCGAGAAAAACCGGGAGTCACCCGACTTCTGAGGGAAGAATATCAAGGAGTGTTGGTAAACACCATCATCACTCCCAAGGTCACTCCAAGAGGAGGGCACATAGTATTTCAAGCCCATCTCCTACCAGAAATCATAGGAGATCTGGAGGGGATGAACTGAAGGGAAAAATGAACAAGATTAATCCTCCTACATTTGATGGAGAACAAAAGGAAGAAGATGTCGAAACATGGTTGCTCGGCATGAGGAAATATTTCCAACTGCATAATTATTCCTCTCATGCAGAGGGAAGAATTTCGATGTATCAATTGAAAGGAAAAGCATCCATGTGGTGGGATCAACTTGTGCAGGTGCAACAAATTAGAGAGAAAGATATCACTTAGAGAGAATTCAAGAGGTATTTCGAGAAGAAATACTGGACTAAAATATACTATGTCAGAAAGATGAAAGAGTTCTTTGAACTCAAGATGGGCAGCATAACCATTGATGAGTATGAACGAAGATTTTTGGAATTACTGAAGTATGTTCCATCCATCAAAGATGAGACTGTCAAGATTCAAAGGTATCTGAGTGGACTGCCACCTTCCATTGGTGAAAATATTCATTATGATGACCCAAAAACTATGGAAGAAATGATAAGGAGAGTGAAATGCTTATATGAACAACAAAGAGAAAAGACTACTTTTCAGAAGGCTTGGGCTGACTAGAAGAAGTTCAAGAAAGAGTAGAGGAAGAAAGGAAACAAACTTCCCTTTTTCAGAAACAATCCTCAAGGACATCTATCGTTTAGAGAGCCAAGAATGGATGACATAGGGGAACAAAGGCCAAGACAGACACCCATTCAGTGTTGGGGCTGTCAGGGGAACCACAAGTACATAGATTGTCCCCATAAAAATGGAAAAGTGAGAGTTGTCCATGATGTTCAGCAAGATGAAACAGTGGAGGACATGGGTAGTAGAATGCCAAGGATCTATGCATCCCTGGATAACAAGCAAGTTGAATATCAATCGCACATGATTGAAGTGGAAGGTATGATTAACAACCAACCATTTACTATTTTAATTGATTCAGGGGCTAGCCATAGTTATATAGATCCTAGAGTGGTGGAAAGTTTGCATTTGTCGAGAAGAAAAAATGAAAATTTTTGGTTAGTGCAACTGGCTACAGGAACCAAGAGGAAGTTCATTGAGTTGGTTAAGTCTTGTCCTATGGACATGAATGGACTGAGTACAAAGGATGAATTGAATGTTTTAACTTTAGGTTCTTATGACTGTCTAATTGGGATGGACTGGTTGGACCAGTACCATGCCATCTTGGACTATCGTAATAAGGAATTCACTTGCCTGGATGAGGAAGGGAATTGGAAAACAGTCCAAGGAATTGCCAGAGATGTTTCTCTCAGAGAAATCTCAGCAATGCAACTGAAGAAGTGCTACAGAAAAGGCTGTCAATTATTTGCAACCCATGTGGAGGAAGCATCTAGGGATGAGGTCTGAAATATTGAAGATCATGCGGTACTAAAGGAGTTTGAATATGTATTCCAAGAGGTACCAGGATTACCCTTGAAAAGAGATATTGACTTCTCTATAAATTTGATGCCTGAAGCAGTTCCAGTGTCGAAACTCCTTACAGAATGAGTACGCCTGACTTGAAAGAGTTGCAATTGCATCTTGAAGAGCTTTTGAAGAAGGGGTACATATGCCCAAGTGTGTCACCTTGGGGAGCCTCGGTCCTGTTCGTGAAGAAGAAGGATGGGACGTTGAGATTGTGTATTGATTTCAGATAGTTGAACAAAGTAACTGTAAAGAACAAATATCCTCTGTCGAGGATTGATGACCTCTTCGATCAGTTGAGGGATGCAAAGATATTTTTGAAGATAGACCTTAGGTCGGGATATCACCAGGTAAGGATAAAGGATGAAGACATCAGCAAGACCACCTTTAGAACAAGGTATGGTCATTACGAGTTCACAGTGGTTCCGTTTGGACTGCCAAACGCACCCGTTGTTTTTATGTGCCTGATGAATGGTGTATTCAGGGACTATCTAGACAAGTTTGTCATAGTCTTCCTGGATGACATTCTGGTGTATTTCAAGTCAGAGGAAGAGCATGAGAAACATATGAGGATGGTTTTGTAGGTGCTAAGAGAGCACCAACTATATGCCAAGTTGAGAAAGTGCTCATTTTATTAGGAGAAGATCCATTACTTGGGGCATATTATTTTGAAGGATGGGATAGTTGTAGATCCTAAGAAGATTGAGGCCATCAGAGAATGGTCAGTGCCTAAAAACGTGTCATAAGTTAGATACTTTATGGGTTTAGCTGGTTATTACATAAGGTTTATCATAGGGTTCTCGAGGATAGATCAAGCTATCACTTCCTTGCAAAGGAAGGAGAACAAGTTTCAGTGGACAGAGGATTGTGAGAAAAGATTTCAACAATTGAAGCAACTGTTAACCAATGCTCCAATCTTGAGGATTGCAAATCTGAATGAAGACATTGTAGTGCGTACAGATGCATGCAAAGAAGGACTGGGAGGAGTCCTCAGTCAGAATGGATTCGTAATTTGTTATGAATCCAGAAAGTTGTAAGAGCATGAAAGGAACTATGCAACTCATGTTTGGAAGTTGGTAGCCATAGTACACGCTCTAAATAAGTGGAGGAATTAACTCTTAGGAAGGAGGTTCGAAATGAGAACAGACCACAATAGTCTGAAATATGTGTTTTATCAGCCAAACCTGAATGCTAGACAGAGTAGGTGGTTGGAGTTTCTCTATGAATACGATTTTCATATCAAGCATATCAAAGGGAAGGAAAACAAAGTGGTTGATGCACTCAGGAAGAGAGTGCATGAATTACATGCTACAACCATTAGCATGTACCGAACTAATATTAAAAGAAGAATTTTAGACGTTGCAAATACAGATTTGTAGTATAGGGATTTGGTAGCAAAGCTACAGCAAGGTAAGATACCACAAAAAGTGAAGAATTATAAGTTGAAAACTGACATAATACTTTTGTACAAGAACACAATTTATGTACCTAATGTCCAGGCCTTGAAACTTATGATTTTGCATGAAATGCATAATGTGCCTTATGTTGGGCACCCTGGATATCAGAAAACGGTGGCAGTAGTCAAGAGCCATTACTTTTGGCTAGGTATGAAGAAAGATATTGCTGAATACATCACCAGATGTATGGAGTGCCATAAGGTTAAAGCTGAGCACAAACACCCAGTAGGATTGTTGCAACCTTTACCCATTCCTGAGTGGAAGTGGGAAGTGGTGACAATGGATTTCATCACGGGATTGCCAAGAACTGACAAGAAACATGATTCAATCATGGTGGTAGTGGACAAGCTTACGAAAGCTGCCCATTTCATTCTGTTAAAGACTACTCACAAGACAGAGGATGTTGCTGATATTTTTATGAGGGAAGCAACACGATTGCACGGTATTCCCAAGACAATTGTGTCTAACAGAGACCCAAAATTTACCTCAAATTTATGGAAAGGGTTATTCAAGGGGTTCAGAACGAATCTGAAATTTAGTACAACCTATCATCCTGAGTCTAATGGGAAGACAAAGAGGGTGAATTGAGTAATAGAAGACATACTAAGGATGTATGTGATGGACAAACCATCGAAATGGGAAGACTACCTACATTTGATAGAATTCGCCTACAACAATGGGTATCAAGCATCATTAAAGATGAGCCCATTTGAAGCACTTTATGGCAGAAAGTGCAATACTCCAGTAAGATGGAATAATCTAGCTGATAGAGCAGTAGTTGGACCAGAGTTGCTCAAGGAAATGGAAAAACAAATGCTAAAAATTAAGCAGAATTTGAAAGCTGCCCAAGACAGGCAAAAAAGTTATGCTGATAAAAACAAAAACCACAGAGAGTTTAAAATGGGAGAACATGTTTTCTTGAAAGTGAAAGCCAATAGAAGTTCCCTGAAGCTGGGAAACTACGCCAAATTGGCAGCCAGATTTTGTGGGCCATTTGAAATCCTAGAAAGGATTGGGCCAGTTGCATATATGCTTGCATTACTTGCATCCATGATTGTACATAATGTGTTTCATGTTTCATTTCTTAAGAAATATATACCTGATGCTAATCATGTAATTGATTGGAATGTGATTCAGGTGGAGCAAGAAGGTGTCCTGCAAGTGCATCCTGTGCGCATATTGGACCGGAAAAGAAAACATCTCCAGAATCGAGCCATAGGGCTTGTAAAGGTCCAGTGGACCTGGTACAGTCCCGAGGACGCGACATGGGAGCATGAGGATGCTATGCGGGAAGAATACCAATATMTTTTTTAAGATTTTGAAAATCTTGTTGATGTTGTGTAAAAGTTGCACTAAGGACAGTGCAAAAATAAGGGGAGGGGATTGTAATATCCCTAAGGACGAGCCCTGTTGTAATCATGTTTATGAATTGTAAATCATGTTTTTTAGGCTGGTGAGCCAAGTATTGATAAGCTGATGGGATTATGTGTTTATTAGGCCGGAGAGCCTAAGTGGTAAAGGCCAAGAGCCTATTTTGTATATGTAATATGTAGAACATTAATAAAGATTAAACATCGTTGCGTGCAGACCAACCACGAAGAAAGAGTGATGGGGGGATAAGCTTCCACAGGGTGGGTAAGGGAAAAGTGGCTGAAAGGTGTTGAAATAATGTAACTGCAAAGTGTATTATGCTTATTATTGATATATTATTCATAAGATCAATCCCCATTGTGGATTGATCATGTCGACTATTATAATAGGACCAAATATCCTTTTGCGGATTGGTCATAATGTAATTATAAAAGGCTAAAGAAGAAGTCAGCCCCAGATAATATTAAAGAAGCCCAGAATATAATAAAGGTGGGTTTACCCACCCAGATTGAGAGGTCAGCCCTGCCAATAAAGAGACACTTCACACGTGCCAGACTTGTATAAATAAGAAGGCTAACACCTCACTTAGACACACTTCACTTGCTCAGTTTGAGAGACAAGTTTCAGAGTTGTAGTTGGAGAAGAGAGAGAGAGAGTGGTGCATCTTTAGGAGAGGAATTTATGTATTGGTTTGAGTTATCTCTTGGCATTGTATTAGCAATCTATAATAAGGAAGTTTTGCTGGGTTTTCTTCCCCTAGAGGGTTTCCCAGGATAAATGTTGTGTCTCTTGTGATTGTGTATTTCTTAGTGATCTTGTTCTTATGTTGTTGTTATCTATTGAAATGCAAAGATCTATAATAATGGCATAAACATTAACATGGTATTAGAGCCAAGCTGAAGGAAGCATCTTTCGCAAGAGAAAAACATCACTATTGTCATACATGCAAATTAGGGCTTTTTGATGGTGAAGATTTTTAGCCCCAAAACCATCTAGAAAAGTGCACCCTCCCTCAAGGATTACTTTGGCATCATTAGTGCACCTTTTCATTGGTTGGATCTTTCAAAAAGTGAAACCCTATTTTCACAAAAGTACCAAAAGTACCAGAAAACCATACAACCAGAAGTACCAGAAGTACCAGAGTACCAGAGGTACTAGAAAAATAGAAGCACCAGTCCATAAATCCGCAAATAAAGTTTGGAAGGGTAAAAGGTGGATTTTCTCAGATCCAAGTACACCAGGCTACTCGCCTCAGCCAAGCACATCTCCTGGTAAGTTCAAAATTTGATTTTGAGAATTTTCATTTTTCGATCATTTTCCTAGTTCCAGGTAAAAGATGTCTACAAGCACAAAGCTTGTTGAAAAACTGGAAGGCATGGAAAAATTTCATTCCTGGAAGTATAGGATCAGCCTGATCCTTGCAGAGAATGACCTAGCAATATTCATCAAAGAAGAAGTGTCGGAACCCGTAGATGTCGCAGAGAAAGCAAAGCATCAGAAGGACACAATCAGGGCCCAAAGAATCATTGCAGATTCTATCAAAGATCATTTGATCCCTCACGTGTCATCAAAGAATACTCCGAAAGAAATGTTTGATTCCCTAACCAGATTATATGAAGGAAAGAATATAAACCAGAAGATGAATCTTAGATCTCATCTCAAGAATACAAGAATGCAGAAAGGAGAATCAATCGAAGAATACTTCTCCAAGGTCTCATAATTCAAACAATAGTTAGAAGCAATTGGAGACACCATAGATGAAGACGAACTCATAATGATGGCCCTAAATGGTCTCACAAGACCTTGGGATGCATTCATCCAAACGATTTGTGCCGGAAAGGAGAAACTAAAGTTTGATGGTCTATGGGAAGAATGCATTCAAGAAGAGACAAGAGTAGCTAACCATGAAGCGTTACTAGAAAGAGATGATGATCAAGCCCTAGCTACTCACACCAAAGGTGGAAGGAAGAAACCTTACTTCCATAAAGAGTCTTACAAAGAATCTCAACTCCCAAACAAATTCAATCATGAAAAATCTCATCCAAGGAGATTTTAGAAGAAAGGACAACGCAAGGAAAGAGACTACTCATCTATACAATGCTATCAATGTGATAAGATGGGACACATGGCGAGTTCATGTCCAGTCAGACGAGAAGAATACAATAGGAAACATAAGAGGCACCATGCCCACATAGTCGAAGATGAAGAGCCACCTACAAAGATGATAAGAGAGCAGATCTAAGACCATGTCTTGATCTTGGCCCTCTCAGGATCGGTAACACCTAGAGAGGACATGTGGCTCATTGATAGTGGTGCATCAAAGAACATGACAGGTAAAAGAAACACTCTTTCTTGTATCTCAGAAAAGAAGTTTTCTCAGAAAGTGACACTTAGAGATGATTACCAATATCCCATCAAGGGAGTGGGAGAATCAAACTACAAGCTAGATTCAGAAAATTCAATAAAGATGAAGGATGTACTCTTTGTACTAGGCTTGAAGAAGAACATACTATCCATTTCATCTTTAGACAAGAAAGGCTACAAAGTTTCCTTCATATATGGAGAATTTCTTATGTGGGCTAGAGGAGAAACCATAAATGAAGCAATCATCATTGGAAATGAAGAAAATGGGTTATATAAGCTAAAGGGTCACTCAGAGATTGCCATGACCCATGCCATTGAAAATTAATGCGAACTTTAGCATAGAATATTAGCTCACATCAACTACAAGGAACTACCATACATATACAAAGCTATCACAGGTTTACCAGAACTCAAGGTTGATCATGAAGGCATATGTAATGGATGTGCACAAGGGAAGAATATCAAGAACCCTTTTCCAAAGAGAGACAATAAAGCAGAAGGAGTCCTAGAACTCATTCATTCAGACGTGTGTGGCCCAATGCCATTATCCTCCATTAGTGGGTATGTATACTATGTATCATTCATTGATGATTATTCTCGTAAGACCTGGATATATTTTTTGAAATCTAAAGATGAAGTATTCAACAAGTTCAAGGAATTCAAAGCCTTGATAGAGAATCTTTCTGAAAGGAAGATTAAGATACTCAGGTCAGATAATGGAGGAGAATACACCTCAAAGGAGTTCGTGAACTTCTGCAGAGATATTGGGATCAAGAGGGAACTCACTACTCCCTATAATCCTCAACAGAACGGTGTAGCTGAAGGGAAGAACTGAAGGATTATGGAAGCTGTGAATACCATGATCCATGATCAAGATCTTCCTATGTGCTTATGGCAGAAGCAATAATGGAAGCTATTTATGTACAGAACAGATTATCCCATAGCACACTTGGGTTCAAGATCCCGGAAGAGATGTTCACTGGAAAGATACCGGAGGTAAGCCATCTCAAAATATTTGGCTTCCCAGTCTTCATACACATTCTAAAAGAGAAGAGAAACCAGATGGAACCCTCAAGAAAGAAGAGAATATTTGTGGGATACTGTGAGGTCTCGAAGGCCTTCATAATTTATATACCAGGTCACCGCCACATTGAGATCAACAGGGATGTGACCTTTGGTGAAGATGTAGCGCTCAATAAATCAAGAAGATGCCAGCTTGAAGAACTGTATGAAGAGGAACCCATAATCCCCAAGATTCCAAAATCAGTGAGGGAGGTTCCCAAAGCTGCAGAACCAGTGATGGAAGTTGTAACTTCCCCTGATGAGGAAATTATTGAAGACCATGATGTAACAGAAGTTCGAGAACGTCCTCAAATGACCTTCTCCCATAAAAGGAAGCCTGCTTGGGAAAGAGAGCTTATTAAAGATGGAGAGAAGTATGGTGTTCCCGAAGGAACTACAAGACAGGTGAAAATACCAAAGCCATTCT
The DNA here is from genome assembly GCA_010110895.2 of Picea sitchensis. NCBI lineage: Eukaryota > Viridiplantae > Streptophyta > Pinopsida > Pinales > Pinaceae > Picea > Picea sitchensis. Next base: position 91,906 of record SNQJ01S0018295.1, on the reverse strand, counting down.
CCAGTTACATGGCTTTGATGTGTGATCTCCTAGAAGAGGAGCCTACCTGCTTTGAAGAAGCCATTAAGAAGAAGGAATGGGCAGATTCCATGATAGAGGAATACCAATCCATAATAAAGAACGATGTATGGAAAATAGTTCCCAGACCGAAGAGTAAGGATGTGGTATCGTCAAAATGGATCTTCAAAATAAAACATGCTGCTAACGGAAGTATTGAGAAGTATAAAGCAAGATTTGTCGCTCATGGCTTTTATCAAAAAGAAGGCATTGACTATGAAGAGACATTTGCTCCTATATCTAGATACACTTCGATTAGAACCATCATAGCCCTTGGAGCTAAGATGAAGTGGAAGTTACACCAGATGGACGTGAAGACAACCTTCCTAAATGGTGTCATCGAAGAGGAAGTGTATATAGATCAACCTTAAGGATTTGAAGTTGAATACAGGAAGTCTCATGTCTGCAAGTTGAAGAAAGCCTTATATGGATTGAAGCAAGCTCCCAGAGCTTGGTATGGCCATATAGATAGTTTCCTGACGAGCTTGGGCTTCACCAAAAGTAAATTTGATTCTAACCTCTACTTCAAGATTATGAATGATGAGCCAGTAATACTATTGCTTTATGTGGATGACTTATTCTTATCTGGAGAAGAAAAGCTCATCATTGAATGTAAGAAGAGACTCACATCAGAATTTGAAATGAACACCTTGGCCTAATGCATCATTTCTTAGGTCTTGAGGTATGGCAGAGTCCAGAGAGGATATTCCTTAACCAAGGGAAGTATGCAGTCAAAATCCTGAATAAATTCGACATGTTAGAATGAAATTCCATGAATACACCCATGGAAGCGAAGCTAAAGCTGAAGCTATTGGTCGATACTTCGTCAGATTTGATTGATGCCACACTGTATAGTAAGATTATTGGATCGCTGATGTACCTGACGAACACTAGACCAGACATATGTTTTACTGTGAACACGTTGAGTCAATTTCTGGTAGAGCCCAGAGATGTTCACCTAGTGGCTGCAAAACATGTGATGAGGTACCTTAAGGGTACATTAGATTATGGTCTCAATTATGATGGAGATCATGATTTCACATTGAGTGGGTATACTGATTCAAATTGGGCAGGAAGCGTTGCTGACAGAAAAAGCACTTCAGGATGTTGTTTTAGTTTGGGATCAACCATGATCTCGTGACAGAGTAGGAAGCAATCCAGTATTGCTCTCAGCACAGTGGAAGCAGAGTACATTGTTGCATGTTATGCTAGTTGTGAAGCTATATGGCTTCGAAAGTTGTTGAATGGTCTATTTGACCTAGTTGTTAGACGTAAAGCAAGATGATGTGTTCCTTACTTCTGACCTAGTTGTTAGACATAAATCAAGATGATGTGTTCCTTGCTTCTGACCTAGTTCTTAGACAGAAAGCAAGATGATGTGTTCCTTGCTTTTGACCTAGTTGTTGGACGTAAAGCAAGATGATGTGTTCCTTGCTTCTGACCTAGTTGTTGGACGTAAAGCAAGATGATGTGTTCCTTGCTTATGACCTGGTTGATGGACATAAATAAAGATGATGTGTTCCTTGCTTATGATCTAGTTGTTGGACGTAAAGCAAGATGATGTGTTCATTGCTTCTGACCTAGTTGTTGGACGTAAAGCAAGATGATGTGTTCCTTGCTTCTGACCTAGTTGTTGGATGTAAAGCAAGATGATGTGTTCCTTGATTTTGACCTAGTTATTAGACGTAAAGCAAGATGATGAGATGTGACTAGCATTGAGATTCCAGCTTAACGGATGTGACATAAAGCCAGTCTAGTATTATGATGGGCTAGCCTCGTGCTGTGATAAGGTATCAGTTTTATACTGATACATATTGATGAAGATGATGATGGCATTCCTTTGAGAATGACAATGTTGCCGATGAAGAAAACATCTGATGATTTATAGACATGCCAGCCAATGTTCCAAGATGATATTGATGATGCCACTGATGCCACTGATGATGCATACCTCTCTTGCCTGATGTTGTTGAAGAATACCCTTCTTGTTAAGGGGGAGTGTTGAAATAATGTAACTGCAAAGTGTATTATGCTTATTATTGATATATTATTCATAGGATCAATCCCCATTGTGGATTGATCATGTCAGCTATTGTAATAGGACCAAATCTCATTTTGTGGATTGGTCATAATGTAATTTTAAAAGGCTAAAGAAGAAGTCGGCCCTGCCAGTGAAGAGACACTTCACACGTGCCAAACTTGTATAAATAAGAAGGCTAGTGCCTCACTTAGACACACTTCACTTGCTCAGTTTGAGAGACAAGTTTCGGAGCTGTAGTTGGAGAAGAGAGAGAGAGAGTGGCACATATTTAGGAGAGGACTTTCTGTATTGGTTTGAGTTATCTCTTGGCATTGCATTATCAATATATAATAAGGAATTTTTGCTAGGTTTTCTTCCCCTAGAGGGTTTCCCAGGATAAATGTTGTGTCTCTTATGATTGTGTATTTCTCATTGATCTTGTTCTTATGCTGTTGATATCTATTAAAATGAAAAGAACTATAATAATGGCATAAACATTAACAAAAGGTTGGAAAGAGGGGCTAAGATTAGGGGCTTAAGTCCTTGAGAATATTATTTTATTATTATTCTAAAGCTGTGTGACAAAACATGTTTTTATCCTAAGTCCTAGGAGAGGCAACACATGCAGCTCCAATGTGTGCAAAATGGAATGCATGCAGCTCCAGGAAGACAAGTGTCGACCTGGGCGCATGCAGTTAAAAGCTGAAGCATCAGCTGGATTGGGGGTTCATCCTCCATTCTTCCATTGACTATCTGAAACCAGGAATTTTGTCTGGTCTCTGCATTCATCTTCCATTAGTTCATTCGTTGTCTGAACTGTGTGGCGGATGCATCTGATTTCTACATGCATACCCTCACATAGCTCTGAAACCCAGATTCTGTGACGTTTTCTTGTGAAGCCGATACACCCTCTCTCTGAACCATCAAGTATGTGTTCGACCTCTACGTGGATTTCTTGTCACACATCCTAAAACCGGTGTTACCTGAACCATGTTGTGTCTTAGTGAACTGTTTCCATTTTTCTGGACGTCCACACCCAATTTCCTTGTTGCTACTCTCATCCGTGAGTTAACCAAAAGTTGTTGTTATTGTTGTTATCCTGAACTTGTAGGAATTGAATTGAAAATTGGTTGAAGAACCGGGTTTTTAGGCCCGTGGTGGAAGAGGTAGGTTGTCAGGCCTGTGAGAATCCCTCTCCAGGTGAGAGAGTCTATTGGGAAGTGGTTTTCTCCTAGAGAGAGTCCAGCACCAGCTACGGAGCTCTGAGAATTCCTAATCTGGTCTGTTGTTGAGACCCAAAGAGGGAGGTGAAGCACCAATGGAATATGCTTGTGAAGGTGTATACTCCTGGGTGGAATAGGCATGTTGGGAATGAGAGTCCGTGAGTAGTGGGCATAAGAAGGATCCTAGAGAGAATCCTTCCAGATGCTCTGTGCAGTTTTCTTGTAACCTCGGCCTAGTCTAGGATTCCCTTTCCCTGACTGGAGCTTGGTCCTAGCTCAGGGGTGACCCACTACTGAGTTTGATGAGAAATGTGGTCTAAGGCTGGGAGGTTTGTGGAAGGTTTGCATGTAGTTGGTGGAGTTACAACAGTATCAAACATAAGTATATGCATGTGTTTAATTTCAATTAAAATGCATGTCTGTGATGCTTGCAATATTATCGTGTATTCCATTGCAATGATATTTACTGTTAATTCCATTAATTATGTATGTTAGCAGTAATTATATGTTTACTCTGTGTTAAGTCATTTAACTTCATTTAAATTCATACTATATAAGTTTGAGAATGTTTCCACGTAGTAGCGTTGCCCGATCGTGGGATTGATGGTCGAGGACGTTACATTGAGCATAGACATCCAACTGGTTTACTACAACCTTTTCCCATTCCTAAGTGGAAGTGGGAATTCATAACCATGTATTTTATTACTAAGCTGCCTAGGACTGCTAATCAACATGATTCTATTATGGTATTGGTGGACAAGCTTAGTAAAGTTTCCCATTTTATTCCAATGAATTCGGTGCACAAGGAAACCAACATTGTTGAAATATAAATGCAAGAGATTGCTAAGATGCATGGTGTACCTAAGACAATTGTGTCTGAAAGATATTCCAAGTTCACATTGAACTTTTGGAAAGGGATATTCAAAGTATTTGGGACAAATCTGAACTTTATCACAACATATCACACTGAGATAGATGGAAAAACAGAGAAGGTAAATTGAGTGATAGAAGATATGCTCAGAATGTATGTGATGGATAAACCATCAAAATGGGAAGACTACCTTCACTTGGTAGAGTTTTCTTACAATAATGGGTATCAAGAATCTTTAAAGATGAGACCATTTGAGGAAATTTATGGTAGAAAGTGCAACACACCAGTGATTTGGGACAACCTAGTAGGTCGCGTAGTGGTTGGGTCAGATCTGCTCCGGGAAATGGAAGAGCAGATGGTAAAGATAAGGCAAAATTCAAAGGTTGCCCAAGATAGGAAAAAAAGTTGCACAGACAAAGGCATAACCCATTGAGAGGTTAAAGTGGGTGACCACATGTTTTTGAAAGTAAAATCCAGATGCAGTTCCTTGAAGTTGAAAAATTGTTTTAAGATGGTAGCAAGCTATTGTGGGCCATTTGAAATCCTAAAGAGGATTATTCATGTCACATATATGTTGGAATTGACTGAATCCTTGTGTATTCATAATGGTTTCCATGTATCATTTCTTAAAAAGTATGTGCCTTATGCTAATCATATTATTGATTGGAATGTGATTCAGGTGGATCCAAAAGGTTATTTTCGAGTGCGATCGGTTTGCATATTAGATCAAAAAATCAAGCAGCTCTAGAATCCAGTCATGGAGCTAGTAAAGGTCTAATGGACCTGGTACGATCTTGAGGATGAAACTTGGGAGCGTAAGGATGCTAAATTTGGAGCACAAGGATGCTATGCATGAAGAGTATCCTCATCTTTTTGAAATTTTTTGAAGTTTTGTATGTACATATGTATATAATGCATTGAGGACAATGCATAAATAAGGGGGAGGGGAATGTAATGTCCCTAATCTGAACCCCATTTGTAATTGTACATATAGGCTAGTGATCCATTATCACCAAGTATAAATGTAAATGTACATATAGGTTGGTGAGTGGTTGGCACCAAATTATGGTTTTGCGCGCACCTAAGTAATGTGCGGGGTTTGTTATCAAGGAAAGGGTGCACACATTTCATAGTGTTGTGCGCACCTAAGTAAGTGTGTGAGGATGAACAAGTTATGTGTGTGTGTGTATTTGAGGTTAAAGAGCATGTGTGGTTACTGGGCTGGTGAGTCCAGATGAAAATAGGCTAGTGCACCTATCCTTGTAAAAAGTAATCACACTCAAGTTAATAATAATAATATCACATTGTTGCACATAGATAGATCAGACGTAAAGTGATGGGGGGATAAAAATCCACCGAAAAAGGGAAAAAGGGGGCTCAAAGTTTGAAAGAGGGGATAATCTAGGGGGCTTAATTCTAAGGGAATATTTTATTAATATTTTTTGAAAAGTGTAATTTATAGATATGTATTTATCCTAAGTTTCTAATAGATGGGAATGAGTCACCACATGGATAAGGCTATTTCTGAAGGCGAAAAGTCTCTAATTCAATGCATGCAAGATATATTTCCTCCCTTAGCGTATTTCTGGGGAGGAAATCGTCCTTGGAAGGGGGGATCACTCTCAATCCTTGATCATTGAGATGAAATTTCCTCTGCAAAGGAACCTGTGTCTAGTTGTAACTTACTACCTTGTATATCCCTGTGCTTGGGAAAAATTTTGGGTGGTCGAAGAGGCAATTTTTCAAGCCCGTGGGAATTCACTCCAGGTGATAGACTTGTTGTCGAAGAGGCGGGTTGTCAGGCCCGTGAGCATTCACTCCAGGTGAGATATTTGCTGGGAATTATTCCCTAGTGCACTAGGAATTATTGCAATGCTTTGAGAATTCACGTATGGCCTATTGTTGAAGCCCTGGAAGGGAAGTGGGGTAGTCGAAGAACTGTTGAGAAGAGAAGGGGCACACTTCCTGGGGTGGGACATGCATGTGGGGAATGAGGGAATGTAGACTAGTTGCAGCAGTGGGAATCTTGGACAGAGTAATTTCATTATTATTAGACCTTATCTTGGTATTAGGAATCCTTTTTCTCTAGTGGAGTTTAAGCCCCAACTCAGGGGTGACCTGTTGCCGAAATTTTACGAGCAATAGAGTCTATGGCTCGGAGGAATGTTTGAGTTATGCACACAGTTGGTGACTTTTCATAAAATACAAGTGTTCTTTATGTGTTTGTCTCATTTATGGTGTGCTTAATTATCTATGTCAGATATGTGTTTGATTCTTGTATGATGTTTCATATAAGTAGTTGTTGTAATTTTGTATAATGTTGTTCACACATGTAAGTGTGGTGTTGATATTCATTATTGTAAAGGTACATGTTATGTATGACCATTATTATTAGTTATTCTTGTTAAGATAACTTTCTTATATTAGTCATGAGCCTCCGAGGTGAGGTTAGAATGGTCGTACACATAGGGAAATACTCCATTCATGCAAGAGGTTGGATTTACCGTGTGCATAGGAAATTAATCTTCACGCACAAGGGGAACATAATTCACATGTAAAGTCGAAATGGTTGTGCACACGATAGTGATTACGTGTTCGGAGTGGATTACATGCACAATAATGTTGTGTGTCAGCATGGTTGTGCATAGTTTCATTGTGTTACTTATGTTGTTATAAGTTATGTCTGAAGAAGGGATTTTTTGTGGTGCGACCAACATGGGGCTATGCGCATTAATTCAAGTATTTTTGCGTGGACAAAAGTTATAGAGCAGAATCTGCGAACTAAAATTTTTAGAGTGGCATTGCTTAGAAGTAAGTTGGGGATGTTTCATTCTTGTATTAGAGCATTTTGATAAGTGCTAGTAACGAGGTACGTTACAGTTTGGTATCATAATGAAAGAAGTTGAGAATTATGTGGCGTGGCCCAGCTTGGGTGGTTGGGGACATTACAAATGACACCATGAGGTTTACTAGGGTTTTGAAGGATTGTATGTGGAATGAAGCATGTAGGTGAAGTCAGAAGTATTTTATGTATGAATATCATGGATTGGTGTCTACACATATCTTACTGAGTTGGTGCTTAGTTGAAGATATTGGTGTCTCCAGTAGGTTCATAATAGGTTGGTGCCTACATCTTGCTGATTTGGTGCTCAACTATGCTCAGCTAAGGCGATTGGTGTCTCTAGTAGGTAGGTGCCTACAATTTTTGTAATAGCAGGTTGGTGCCTACAATATTTGTAATAGTAGGTTGGTGCATATAAATATTTATAAAAATAAGTTTTTGTGGTTTTATCCCGCAAGGGTTTCCACTTTAAAATTAGTGCACTATGATTTGATTTTATATGCTATTATTGTTTCTAAGCTAATGATAAATTGATGAATGGTTAAATAAAGTAAAAAGTATTGTATATTGATTTAAACCCCCTCTCATTATAAGCATAATATCAACAATTGGTATTTGAGTGAGGTTCCTTTAGAAACAATCTAACTACTGGAAGGTAGCTCTCAAGAGCACACATGGATAGTAAAGAAGGTTTCTTCAAAAATAAGGGTCCATTGTTTGACGGAACAAACTATGCATTATGGAGTGTAAGGATATAGAATTATCTAATGTCTCTTGGTTTTGATATTTTTAAATAAGCTGTAAATCTTTATACACTCCTAAAAACCCCACCAATATATGCGGCCGAGAAGAAGCCCAGTGAACATAATGCAAAAACCATGAATGTTGTATTGAGTGGTTTATCGAAATTAGAATTTTTCAAGGTGATACATTGTAAATTGAAAAAAGATATTTGGGACAAACTTCAAAACATCTATGAAGGTGATGACAAGGTGAAGGAGGCAAAGCTCCAAATTCATAGAAGATAGTTCGATATTTTGAAAATGGAAGACGAAGAAAATGTTGCAGCCTATTTTCTTCGAGTGGATGAAATTGTCAACACCATCAGAGGACCTAGTGAGGAGGTTAAAGAATCACTGATTGTGAAATTTTTTATCAAGTCTCTCCAATTAATATTTGATTCCAAGGTCTATGCCATTGAAGAAATGAAGGAACTAGAGAAATTAACAATGAATGAGCTACATGGGATTCTCACTGCATATGAGATGAGGACCGAAAAAGAAAATACAACATGGAAGGAAGCAACTTTCAAAGCATCAAAGAAGACAAAAGAATACAAATGTTGTGATTGTTCTAGCCATGAATCAGATATAGAAGAAGCACTATTTGTGAGAAAGCTAAAAAGAGGATCTAGAAAACACAAAGGTAAGCTACCCTTCAAATGTTTTAATTGTGGTAGAGTTCATAATTTTCCTGCTAAATTTCCATATTCTAAAAGGGAAGACAGTGATGATGAGGACAATAATGTCAAAGAAGAACATAACAATAGAAGAAATTCTTATAGACAAGAAAGAGGAAAATATACTAAGAATAAGAGTCTTTACTCTAGAGAGGATAGAAGCTTGCTCGAAGAAAGTGATGGATATGTTTCTGAAATTGACAAAGAAGAATTCATTTTCATGGCCATAGATACAAAGTATACTGATAAATAAAGTGAATACAATAAGAAGGAAAAATCAAAAGAAGAAGAAGAAGACATTGATGGGGAAGTGAATCTTGAAGCAGAACTCATTAGTGTCTTAGAAGAAATAGACAAACTTAGGGAAAGGAACATAAAGTAGAAGGAGAAATTGCAGAAATATGAAGAGGAGGATCATGATTTTGAAGAAATAAAGAAGACAAATTTCTTCCTGAAGACACAAGTAGAAGAGGGAAAAAAGATAGAAGAAGTGGTGAGAATCCAACTACAAGAAAAGGAAGAAAATTGCAAGAAGCTAGAAGTTGGAATAGTTTCCTTAAGAAAGGAACTCAAGAAAACTATTGATCAATTGAATACAAGCTTGAAGTTTGGAAAGAGTACCAAAAAATTAGATTATATTATTAGTTGTCAAAGTTCACCATTCATCAAAGCAGGTCTTGGCTATGATGAAACACAAAATACCTCGGAGGGAGATGCAAGCACTAAGGTCACAAAGCCATCATAAAAGGAAAATGAAGAAAAACCTAAAAACAATGCCAATATTCTCAAAGGCTCCATCAACAATGAAATCAGTAGTAGGAAAGGAAATGATGACCAACATAAATTCAATTCTACCCATAGGAATAAGTTTAGAAGACTTGTTCCACTAAGAATACCTTTCACAAACCAGTACCAAAATCTCTTTCTTGGCTATTGTTTTTATTGCAATAAATTTAGTCATAAAGCAATAGATTTCAAAGATTATGCAAGAAGTGATCATGTGAGAGATATAAATGAAGGTTCTTATAAAACCACAAGTAATTATTATGTGAGCAACAAAACTAGAAGTTCTCATGGGTTTGATGATAGAAACTACAATTAATTTTCTCCCCTAATTGATTACAATGTTGAATGTTATAAGTGAAATAACTATGGGCACATGGCATGTGACTGTAGAAACAACATAATAAAGGAATAATATGTTCTTGCCAAACATAAAGAAGAGTACACAAAGGTGTGGAAAAGGAAGAAAGAAGAACATAATAAGGCATAATGCAAACTTTCACTTTATGCTCAAAATGAAGGGAACCAATGCTACATTGACTGTAACGTACCCGCCCATAGACGTTGGTAACGCCACACAAAAAATATATCTTTAACAACTCTGATACCACTTTGTAACATACCCAGCCATATAAGTTGGTTATGTCATGAAAAAACTCTCTCTTTAACAACTCTGATACCAAAATGTAACGTACCCAATGCTCAATTGAGAAACATTACATGCAGAAACTCATTAAATTATTAAGATCTACTACTAATTAAATTCTTGTAGCTTACCAGCCATAGATCACACACAATATTGACCAATGGAATAATATCACAGTTCTAAATGCATCTAGCAACATATATTAAACATGAATATAACTGTTCAAGCAAACAGTAAACACACAACATTCATGTAAACCATTTACAAAACAGAATTAACATAAGAACATAACAAAAACACTTATTTGTTAATGATTAACCAACTGGCTGCAAATGAAGGATGAACCTCCTAGCCATAGACATTGATGATCCTTTTCTCTCATCAGCAAGCCACCCCTGAGATGAGGCTATGAGTCCGCAAGGAGATTTGGCCCACTAGCTATCCACTCTCCACATAGAGCAGCCCCAAACCCAGGTTCTAGTCTCACAACAGTTCCAAACCTCCAACTCTCTCTTTTCCTTGCAACCTGCACAACCCAAGCAATGTACCCCCTTCATTGTTCACAGTCCCTCAAGCTGTACCATTCGTTTATCAAGGCCACTAGTGCATTCGGTTGGCCAGAACTCACTCAGTTGGGAACTATAGGAACTCTCAGTTGTTTGATATTTTCTTACAACAACCTTCACAAGGCTCTCAGATATTTCCTCCACATAAAATCACACCACAAGATTACAACCTGATGTACCAGAACACATACCTCTATCTCAACATAAAAACACATCCAAACAATGGTTGCCTTGAAGTATACCATGGTTGGTCCTCTTCCCAACCCTCTTCTCCTCCTTTATTGCCAAAAATATGTATGTAAAAATTGTCCCCCAAATCTGCATATGAAATCCCTCTTCTTCCTTGATTGCTTGACTCACACTCTTCCCAAGGATGATTGTACTCCATCCCATGATCTCCAATAACTATGGGATGTGACCACTCACACCCACCCTCTTACATGAGTTTAATGATTGACCTCTCATACACTCAATCAATAAATAGAAGGTTATACACAAAGATAATAATTTTAGGAATGTGGATTTGATTAATACCCATGAATAATTCCCCCTTCAACCCCTCTCTCTTGTGTAATCATAGCCCCCCATCGTTCTTCATCTCTTTCATATTACAACCAGTGATTATTCCTTTTATTAATTAATCAATGTTCATAACATGAAATTCACCCCCCATCAACATTAGATCAATATGGGCTCTTCACCCCAATGCATCAGCTCACCAACCTAATATAATTTGCGAGGATTATAACTAGGGATGTTACATCCCCTCCCCCTTATTTTTTCACTATCCTCGGTGCACAACACCCTACAAGTGTAATTTCATTTTACAATTCTGACTCCCCGACCAATAATTAACATATAGGCTCTCTAGCCCAAAATCACATAGGCATTCTAGCCTAAACAAATTACATAGGCACTTTGACCCCAATACCATAGATACATAGTCACTACGGCCCCAAAAATCATAAACACAAAGTCACTCTGGCCCAAAACATATACATAAGCCACTAGTATTCTTCTACAGTTATCCCGATTTCCACTAGCTCTCTTCCTCTTGACCTTCCCAAGCCAAGGAATGCACCATTCATTTATCATGGATAACCCAAGGGATGTACCATCTGTTTATCAAGGCTAACCCAAGTATTGAGCCATTCTTTTATCAAGGTCTCTCGGGCATAGGTAGCTAGGAATCTCACTACTAGGGACTCAAGGGACTCGCAGCTAGGAAAAATATCAATAAAATAACCAAAAAAAACCTTGTTCCTGCAGTGCGAATCACACAAGAGTGCACACTTCAGGCCTGAAAACCTGGTTCTTTGACAGTACAACTCACACAAGAATTCACTCTTCAGGCCTGACAACCTGGTTCTTCGATAGTGCAACTCACACAGGAGTTCACTCTTCAGGCCTAACAACCTGGTTCTTCGACATTGCGACTCACACATGAGTTCACTCTTCATGCATGACAACTTGGTTCTTCGACAGTGCAACTCACACATGAGTTCATTCTTCAGGCCTAACAACATGGTTCTTCTACAGTGAAACTCACATATGATTTCACTCTTCAGGCTTGACAACCTGGTTCTTCGACAATGCAACTCACCCTCTAGGCGCAAGCATCCCTTTCATTGTTATGCAATTCCTCAAGCGATCCATCATTTGCCAAGGTGTTCTCATGTAGAAAAATGCCAAATTGTTGCAAGAATTCCACTAGCAATTTATAACATGTGGCAATCATCCCCAACTGCATTACATGCATACAATTAGTATGAGACATCATCATATAATTATAAAATTTCAAATGTGGTTTACATAGGAAAACAGGCTTTCCCAAACATGAATCTCTTTGCTCATAATTGTTTGTCCCTTGCAGCAGTAGATATTAGTCTTCCTTATGTGCATACATCATTTCCATATCCAAGACCATTCCACCTACAATTTTCTCAATTCCATGCAGCTAAACAAATCATTAGTATCTCATAACAATTTTCAATTATTAATTTATCAAATTTGGTTATACAGGAAAATAAAAATTCCCACACATGATATTTTTGCTGATTATTTTTGGCTCTTGCAGTGGTATATATTAGTATTCCTTGTGGACTTACATTATTTCTATATCCAAGCCCATTTCTGCCTGCAATTTCTTCAACTTTCTTGCAGCCAAACAAGGTTATTAGCACTCATGCATATTTTTAGCAGTTCATTAAATGATATCCGAATTGTATCTACCCAGTAATTCAATCATTTCCAACCATTATTTGCATTAAATGGAACTCTATCATTCATCATATTATCTAGAATGAAACTATCATTCATTTTACATAAATTATCAGCACATCAAGCTCTTCATAATGCAATCAACTCTAACAATAAGTAAAACCAATGTGCCAATAATCATGGCCACATCTACACAATGTATCCTTGCATTGACTCTGGAGTACCATATGTTCATGTCATGTATTCCACCATGTGAGTTGGAAGGTATGGCCCATGGCTCAATACCACATCCAAACTCTTCCCCACAACCTATCTGACCCTTTGGATACCTTCATCTTCAACCCATACACAACAGTAGGAACATCATCCCTTAGTGCTATTTAGTGTAGGAAAAAAGGTTGTTGTCCAAACCTTAGTTACATAGGGAATAACCATTATTCACTTGGATGGAACTATAGCCTTTCCATATCCAATTCATCATGGCCTCACACATGACCATCTCAATTGAAATTCATTGTTACAACAGGAGTAATGTCTCCCGACTTAACTCAGTTATGAATTCGTAACATAATATGCAATTAAATTTCCCATAAATGCATTCAATCCACAAATAATATTTGCATACTCAAGGCCGCCCGTCTTTTCATCAATTCAAATATTGAAATTAGAATGAGGGAATTCTTACATTCATTCCCTTCCAAATTTATACATTATAACAACCCCAAATGCATATTTTCATGGTTGTTGTTAGCACTCTGTAAATTTGTTTGGTTGAGAAAACAAATGACAGAGGTAACCTATAGACAAACTTTAAGACCAGAAACTAGCCTTTCCGACCTAGAGAGGGATCTATCTGAGACTTAGTCTCTAATATATAATGGCTTTGTATTGTCAGCTAGGTTCGTTACGTTTGTGAAATTTTTTTGGTTCCACTGGCAAGGAAATACAGAACCTTGGGCCATGGAGTCAAATTCCAGAAAGCTATAGAAATAAATGACTTGGTAACTAAAACTTTGAGAGGATAAAGGCTAAGCAGGAAATGGTCTTTCAGTTCAAATGTCATTGTGTGTGGTTAGAGAAAAGGTACATAAGCAACTTAGAGCACCATTGAAGATGACTTCTAAACTACTTAGAATAAAACATAGGAGTTTAAATAGAGAAATCTAAAGCACCACACGATGAATTCTAGACTTATCAAATGTTCCAATTTAAACAGAGTAAAGACATGAATATACAAAAAACACGAAGTACATACATAGGGGAGATCACAATACATCAAACCACCACCATTAGAATATTTTTGTCAAAGCCTCAAGACCTTCGCATTATATTTCAATTGGGTTCAAAAGTTACATTCAACAGTCTACTGTCTACACTACTTTGCCAACCAACCCGACTTACATTGAAAAGATGCAATATATAGAAAGAGTTGCACCCCTTGGGCTGCCATACTCCAAACTACTACTCCTATAATTTTGGTTTTGGTTATTCCCTACCAGTTGATCTTTCAAATAGAACTTACTAAGAATAGGAACCCAACTACACCCAATCATGTCATAACTGATGTCTTTATCATGATCGTTTGATCATCAACAAGATTCAATCATTAGGAAGTGATGCGTCGACGTTTCTCCTTTGAATGGTCACCTGAATGATCGAGCACTCTATCAGAATTATTCCACCCAGTGTAATGGGATTTGATTGTTGTCTCACAATCACTGGTCGTATTATGCATGTGGTGAATTCGTATGGCAGATGAATGTGGGTTGTCACTTGTGTTTTCTAGATGGAGACGACAGTCAAGGGACCATGCATCTCCTTCAAAATTGTTGTGCATTCCACCTACACTTTTCCTTCTCGATAGGTGGGTTTACACCATCTTCACAAAATATATCCACCATGCAGATACCCATCAGATTCCTTTCTTCCCGGCAGGAGACAAGACACGAGGGGAGAGAAATTTTGTGCCACGTTCAAAAAGACAAAAACAGGGTCGGGTCAATTGTGTTTCTGGCCTCACTTGTAGTATTGATACTCTAATCATTTTATTAAGGGACCAGTTTCGCCTTTTTAGATTCTTCACCTGTCTTCGCAAGACCGCATTCCCTTTCAGCTTCGTTTGAGCAATGGCAAGGGCTGCACAAACATTTTCCAAGGCCGGTCCACATTCCTTGAAGTGCTCCAYGATTCTCTCCTCTGACATCCCTTGTTTCTCACGCAACTAAATGATCACATCTTGCACTTCTCTGAGTTGTTTCTTGAGCCAAATCACATTCCCTTCTCAACTCTGTGACATTTTTTCGACAGCTATTTCTGCCAACTACTTTCTCAATTCTCTATTCTCCTGGTACAACTCAGAAATAGCGAGTTGCGCTTGCTTTAGATGTTGTGATGACTCCTGAACATCCATGCTTTTAGTTCTCGACCTTCTCTGTCTTTCACATATTTCTCGACTTGAACCCTCGATAGGTTATAGCCGAACAACGCGCATGAGTAAATTCTCATCAACAGATTGGGCACGCGGTTAATTTGGAGCTTGGGTCTCCTCGGGCTTCTTAATCAACCTTGGCCTGCCTCTTTTTCGGGGTACTAGTTTTTGGGGTGATGAACCTTCTACTGTCTTTCCTTTTCCCGCAACCCCCTCTATTCCTGCCTCCGCGTTGCAAGATGTTGTTTCCCCCGTGGGTAGAGGAGGATCTCCTTTGTGGTCCCTGGGGATGTCGGTTGAAAGCATAAATGAGTCCCAATCCTTGCCCAGATGTCTCAATTCATAGAATACCAACAAATTGAATAATGAGATATGGGATAAGTTCTTCTCCAGATGGTTTGCTTCGGCCTAGACGCTATCCACCATTCCTCCTAGACTTTGGTGCAAGAAGAAAGGTAAGTTCAAAAGCCTCTTCCCTATGAAATGCATCAGCATCCTGATGTGATGTGGGTATATTCTGTCAGACCTTATTTTACAGGTGAAATACTTTCTAATCACTTTCACAAGTTTCTGAAAAGGCTCCCGTAGATATTGACTCAGAACACCGACTCCGATTTTCCCATTCAGACAGTTTGGTTTCATGAATTCTTCATAGCATAGTATGTCTAAAGGAATGCTCTTAGACCACCTTTCGCTGTGCGGAGGGATATTCGGCGTGGCTGACAGAGTTTCCTCCGTCACTCGGAATGTGATTCCTGCAATGACCGCGTGGAACCCATTAAATCTGAGAGTGAACTGTTCAACCAGTTTCAAGTTGTATCCTTGGATTTTCTCGCAATAGTGCATACATCCAACCTGTTTGAAAGATTCCCTGACATTTGGATCTTCGTTGATTAACTCCAAGTCCTGAGGCTTGGGCCTCACAACTCTGCCACCTCGTTCTTTCTTCCTTATGTCTTGGGATGTTTTCATGATGCAAACGTGATTTTGGTTCACGTACGCGATAATGAAATATGGCACCCTCTTCGCGTAGAAAATGGAGATTGATATGCTTTGTAGAGACCTATCGGAGGGGTAGTGGTGGAAGTTTTGCGCAACAAGAAAAAATAACTCTAGGATTCTACCACGCAAACGCCAGGTGATATGGAGACTTTAGGTGCAGGAATTGGTTGATGTTGCGATAATGATAACGATAGGCTCATTGCAGTAGGGAAGCGCGACAATAAATTTGGGTGTGACAAGAAAAAACTTCGAGGAAGAAAGGATAATTGTGAGAGGAACTGTCTCCCGAAAGACTAGCTTGTGGAAAAATGCAACAGGCTTCGAACCATGACTGAAGATGGAGGAAACGCGACAATATTGACTGACCATGTTTGCAACATAAATGATGGCAATCATCTTTCCTACAGCGAAAAGACCCAGCACTTGCAGGAAAAATCACAGACAATGCATAAACTTGGATGGAAAAATAGAATCACGCAGGGTGACTGGTATTTATAATTGAATGGGCGAGGGATGGAATCATGACAAAGGACCTTGAACCATGG
Source organism: Picea sitchensis (assembly GCA_010110895.2). NCBI lineage: Eukaryota > Viridiplantae > Streptophyta > Pinopsida > Pinales > Pinaceae > Picea > Picea sitchensis. The sequence continues at coordinate 75,244 of SNQJ01S0018295.1, read as the reverse complement.
TGATGATAATTTTGGAAGCAGGATGAATATTTGCGTAGCACACTCACGCGACAGGTACACTTCGAAGTGTGCAAAGTACAGATGATAAGAGATGTAGAATATACATGATATGAGTGATGTGATTTCTTAACCTTTCTGACTTCAAAATGAGGTGATTATGGTCATTATATCCGTCGATGTGACCTTTACTCTAACAACTTTCCTCGACCTCTGGCACGTAAATTCCCTGTTTCTGACAGGACCCGACCTTTTGGGAAAAGACCTTTACAATTCTCACATGTTTGATTATGACGCCCCTTCCCGACTCCAAGGGCCAACTCCGTCACTTGTTGAATTTGTCCCATTCATTTCTCAGTACCTAACCTCACATGCCTAGAAACATGAACCATGAATCATCTAAAAAATGACTGACTCTAACTGAAAAAATGACGGTGCTGACAGCTAGCTCCAATGGGGATTCTATCCTCCCGGTGAGGTGGAAAAGAACAATAGACCAGGTGCCTAATCATTGGGATTTATTTGATTTGCAGACTCTAAAACAATGGAAAAGACTCACCCTATACCTTCTTGAAACAATCACAACCAGACTCATCATAAACTTAGGGCCTTCACTCCAGGCTTCAATTTCTCCTGACTACTGACTAGAAATGTATTCTTTGAAAACATAAAAAAATATCTATTTACAATGACATGAAAAATTGAAACAGACCATACTAAACCAGATAATGTTTAAGGAACCTGCCATTCATAGGTCCCCCACCAGTGAGTTCTCCATTAATCTCTTGTAGTAGATATGTGTTTTTCCCGTGATACACGACAATCCTGAATGGTCCCATCCAAAGATGATCAAACTTTCCATGCTTCTCTTTGTCTTCATTCCTTGCATCCCACTTCAATACCAGATCATTTACCTTGAAATCTGCCTGCTTAGTGTGCTTGTTAAAAATATTCTTCATTCTGTCTTGATGAAGTTGTGATCGGTTGAAAACATGTTCCCTCATTTGTTGTGCGTGAACCAATTGGTTTATCCTCCTCTGAGCGTCGTTTGGTTCAACTTCTTTCTCTTGCAGTAACCTCCTAAGTAGCAATCCCAACGAGGTGGGGGAAAATTCCTTCACGCCATATACAATTTGGAAAGGTGATGTGGAGATGGAATTTTTGGTAGTGATTATGTCAACCCATAGCGTGTAGATAAGATTCTTGTGCCAGGCCTTCTTGTTGTCCCGCAGGATTTTTTTAATGATCCTAGTTAAACTTTTGTTGGATGATTCCGCCAATCCATTACCCTATGGGTAATAAGAAGTATAATTTACCAGGGTTATGTTGTAATTGTTACAAAACTTATCCATCTTCTTGGACTTCAACACCACTACATTATCCGTGATGATCTTGACAGGGCACCTAGACCTAGACAATATATTGGTCTCCAGAAACTGAATGATAACTGTGTCGGTAGATTTCCTTGTGGGGATCGCTTCAATCCATTTAGTGTAATAGCATGTGTCCATTAGTATCCATCTATGCTGAGCTGAGGATGGCGGATGGATTTCTCCTATAAAATCCAGACCCCATTTCATAAATAGTGCTTCGATAGAGATAGGATTTAATGGCAGAGATTGTCGCTTTGTTTTTCCATCGAATATCTAGCATTCGTGGCAATTGGAAACTTCCTTATATACATCTGAAAAAATACTGGGCCAATATAACCATGCCCTCAATATTTTTTGCACGGTAGTATTCCAGTAATGATTCTCCTTGTAGTCCCCTTTATGGAACTCCTTGATAGCATGTTCCGTGTCTTCTTCCAGCAAACAATTTAGCAACATCCCTCTTGGGTCCTTCCAATACAAAGAGTTATCTAGGATGCAAAACTTAGCCGCCTTCAACTTCAAAAACCTGGCCTTGGTTTTTCTCAACCCTGGAGGAGCTTGAAAATTTCTCAATACATAAATAATGTCAGCGTACCAAGGTGAATCGATGAATTTCTGAGATACCTGCGAGGTTGCTTCTTCTTGTGGGTTCTCTGATATATCAACAATAAAATTTATTCCCAAAACATCATAGTTCGACTACGCCATCAATTTTTCAATCCCCTGACCCTTAATCATCTTTGTAGGCTTGACTTCTAGGTCATATTCCAGCATGATTTTGATCCATTTACCCCTTCTCCCCTCAAGGTCAGGTTGAGTCAGGATATCCTTGACGAAATTGCTAGGCACACAAGAAATGACACGGGAATGTAGTATGTAAGTCCTGAATTCCTTGAGGGCCTTCACTAAGGCGTACACTTATTTTTCCAGGATATCATACCTTAGTAGGGAGTCTCTCAATGTGTTGCTGAAATAGGCTATAGGATTTTCAAAATTCTGCTCATCCATCTGTAACAGGACGCCAACGATGGTGTGTTTCGAGGCGAAGGAAAATAAGATAAAATCATTTGTGAAATATGGGTTGGATAATACGGGATCTTTGGTCAGCGCCTCCTTGATGTCTTCAAACGAATTCCTGGCTTCGGGGGCCCATTTTATCTCATTACCCTTCCTAAGCATACTTGTGATGTGATTTATAATTTTGGCTAGATTCAAAATGAACCTCCTCATAAAATTCACCTTTCCCAAGAAAGACTGCACCTCTTTCTTGCTCCGAGGAGTGCTGATATTCAAAATCCATTCCACCCTATTGAGGTCTATATTTATGCCTTCCTTTGAGATGACGTGCCCCAACATTTTTCCTTCTTGCATCCCGAAATTTGATTTTTTTGGATTTAATGATATGCCAAACTTTCTGCATTTCGGGAAGACCTTCTTCAGATGCTCAAGATGTTGTTCATCGGAGTCAGAAAATATGATGATGTCATCCAAGTAAATCACAATAAACTTGTCTTTCTCCTCAACAAATGTTATATCCATGGCCCTCTGGAAAGTTTCTCCATCTTTCATAAGCCCAAAAGGCATCTTTGCATACATGAATGTAACCCATGGTGTCGTAAAGGTTGTCTTCTCCTGGTCATCTAGGTGTATCATGATCTGATTGTAACCAGAAAAACCGTCCAGCATTGACATTTTCTAGTATCCGACTACCTTCTGCAGGATGTAGTCCATCTTAGGAAGTGGGTAGTTGTCTTTGAGGGACACTTTGTTCAGGTTTTGAAAATCCACGCATAACCTAATATCTCCGCTCTTCTTCCTTACAGGCACAAGGTTGGCCACCCATTTTGAAAATCTCAAAGAAACAATACTTTTGGCATCAAATAGTTTATTTACCTCCTTTTCAATCAGCAGCAGTAGCAGGGGATTGATCCATCTTAGATTTTGCTTGAAATGTTTTTGATCTTCCTTGATGGGAATCACATGTTGAATTACTCTAGTGTCATAGACTTTCAAGTCTTCATAACTCCATGCAAAAACATCAGGAAAATATTTCACTTTACCTCTGGACTGAGTGTCTTTGACAATATGATTATCTTAGGATTATATTGAGTCCCGATGTTGCAATCCTCGATATCTTCATCATTCACAGTGATCCTGGGATTTCTGGCTACATCATTTTCATCAAACAAATTTTCTAATGGAACCAATCCTTTGGGGATGATGTTTTTTTTTAGCTGCACTATATCCCTTCCAACTATCTGGTTCTGAAAAGGATCGGCGTTACTGCACATAGACGAGTCTTCAGCCTCTTTGCAACAACACTCATCATTGATGTTCACGTTAGTGAATTTGTCTCTCATTTGGAGGAACCTCTCCACCTGTTTGTCATATTCAAACACTTTCCAATATTTGATATTATCAGGTACTGTGGGCCTGTGTTTGACTTCAATCTCATACTTCCTGTTGGGAAAAATTTGAATCTTAAACACTGAAGTTGAGTTGGTCAAGGCATCTGCAATTTGATTTTTCCTCCTGGGGATCACTAGCAAATTATACTCTGAGAACTCTTCGAGGAGTTCCAACACTAGATTTCTATATGCTCTTAGTTTGGGGTGCTTGGACTGGTATATACCCTTCACTTAATTTATGATGAGCTCAGAGTCCCCATGCACCGCTATCCTCTTAGCGCCTAATTCCTTTAAAGTTCTCAAACCCAAAATTAGTGCCTCATACTCGGCCATGTTATTTGTACAATCAAAGGCGATCTTGTACGAGCAGATCTTTGAGAACACTTTGGGAGGATTTATCCATACACTGGCTCCAACTCCTTCCTTGCTGACAGCTTCGTCGAAGCTCATATTCCACATTTTATTTTCCCTGTGGTTTCTCTGATCTATGCATTCCTCCACTCGATGTGTGGTCTTATCCTCGACAGTCATGATAGTTGTTCTCTCCTCCCTTTCGAAACATAAGTCATTGTAAAAAATAGAGGAGCCAATTTCAGTGTCAACAAAGTAGATAAGATGATTGTTTGGTTGGGTCTTGCTACTCACCATGTACTTGAGCATCACCTCTATGTAAAGTCATTCATTTTTGGCCGAAAACAGGGATGGTAGCGTAATACATGTCCATCTGCAAGGTTCCCTTTAATTTCATGGCCCACGATCTAGATAAAAACATGCCAAATTTTGGGGGAATGTTGGCCACCACCATGTCCATTACCAGATTCTTTGACAAAATTTGAGATAACGACATGAACAACTCTTTGATCAGGCCCAAACATTTCACTTTCCTTGATTCGAAAGAGAAAATGTATTTATAAGGTTTGGTGACGTCTAATCCTAACTCATCCATGACCACCTTGGGCATGATATTATGCGACACACCTAAATCCAACATGGCGTTATGAAGAGTCATGTCATGAATTTTGAGACTGACATAGAAAGGGGGAACATCCTCAATATCGCCAGTTTCTTCTATGCGCAGACCAAAGAAGATGGTAGGGTGTTCGTCCTGGACGTTTAAGGTGTTGGGAGCCTCTTCCATCCTTAACATCTTAATGATTTTATCCTTATACTCTCCCTTCTTGATTATCTCATTAAAAGGAACATAGATTTTGATTTTGGCCATTTCGTTCTCAAAATTAAAAGGAGGAGGAGCTTTATCTACCTCTTTGATGCCCATTTCCTTACTCGCCTTCGACACTCACTTTAAGGATTCTTCCTTTGAATTCCCTTTCTCCATCGCGTCCCTTGCTAGATTTTCTTTCTTTGGTTGGCTTGAGGAAGGAGTATTCACCTGAGGTTCCTTTGTGGGATTTGTCTGCAGAGGATCTGCAGATGTATTTCTACGCCCGAGGTTGTATTTATTTTGAAACTGCATGATAGAATTGTGATATCCTTTCTTGAACTCCTCTATTTTAGAAGACAGTGTGTTATCAGTTTCCAGCATAAAACCATCATTCGCGTCCATGAATTGATCGTGTTATCCTTTTGTTAAGAATATGTATGTATTTTTATCATCGTAGCAATGCATATGGTCTTGGATCATCTGATCAAAGTCTTCATTTGCGTATTTTTTTTGGAATGGAGGTCTTATCTGTTGATCACCTTGATCTCTCTGGTCCCTCTACCTGATCTGCGGGACTGGAGCCCTTCTAAAGTTTTGATTCCTGGGCTGGAAATCATTTTGCTCACTGGTGGTGGGATTGTTCTCCATGGACATCCTTTCCATAAGATTCTCCATAGTCTTCATCATCAAATTGAAATTTTCGTTTGACGATCGAGACGTAGAAGGTTACGCGTATCCTTGGGGCTTCTTCCCATTTATGTCAAAATTTTGTTTGATCTTTCCCGACACCATCATATTTACTTCTACTTTGATTACGTCTCTCATCATAGAACCTAAAGTATTAGATATTCTTTCTCTCAACAATAAGGCGATTTATTTTTCAAAGGAATCAGTGTATCGAAGCTACAGAGCTCTAGGAGGCGATTTGACTTTTGTGGGGATTGAGCTGTATACCTTCATGAATCTGGCCAAAACATCTTGCACCGTTTCCTCTGGTGATATTTTTATATTTTTATACTGAGTTAGTAGTTGCAGAGGATTCTTTTTGTCTCCCCATATGGCAAGAAACGATGTTTCAAAAGTTGTGAAATCATGGATACTCGCTGCTTGAAGGGCCTTAAATGACTTCCTAACCTCCCCTGAAATACTTTGTGTGAACAATCTCATTTTCACATCCTCATGATCGACCTCTTCCAGGTCAACAAAATCATTGAACCAATCCAAGTGATTTTGGGCAGAGGTGTTTCCTTCAGCATCATATATATTGATCCTCTGATTATAGTTCTGGGGAAAATCATGTAGTTGGGATGCTAGGGAAAGAGGGGCGAATTTGGAAGCCATAACTCTAGAAGGGTTTGGAACTGGATGAATGATCTGAGTGGGGATTATAGCATCTCACGGGATTTTGTTTGGTATCAAATATTGAAACCTCTTCTCATCTAAGACTATCTCATCTAAGTAGGTTTCTGATTTAGACCTGAACAAGGTTTGTTCAAACAGTGTATTGAAATCAAGGTCATCAATGCTTTGTACTCCATCCTTGGGTAAGGATAGGTTTATGTCAAGGTAATATAATGGGTTTGGTACATGTTCCTCTGCTTTGCACAAAATATTTTCAGGATAAGGCACGGGTGCTACAGGGTCTGGATCAGGGTTGGCTCTGGTATAAAATTTCTTTGGAGCCAAGATTTCTGATTTGTACTACTCTATGCTACTGGTATTATTTATTGGAGTCTCTAGGGTAAAGGTTTCATCCAATATAGACGTCTAACCCATCGTTACCCTCAGGGGTCAAAACTACAGCTTTAGTCGTTCTCCCAAGGAAATTTTTATTCAATTTCATCCTCAGCAGCGGCGCCAAGATGTTAGCACTCTGTAAATTTGTTTGGCTCAGAAAACAAATGACAGAGCTAACCTAAAGACCAACTTTAAGACCGAAAACTACCCTTTTTGACCTAGAGAGGTCTCTCTCTGAGACTTAGTCTCTAACAGACAATGGCTTCGAATTGTCAACTAGGTTTGTTACGTTTGTGAAATGTTTCTACTTCCACTGGCAAGGAAATACAGAACCTTGGGCCATGGAGTCAAATTCCAAAAAGCGAAAGAAATAAATGACTTGGTAACAAAAACTTTGAGAGGATAAAGGCTAAGAAGGAAATGGTCTTTCAGTTCAAATGTCATTGTGTATGGCGAGAGAAAAAGTACATAAAGCAACTCAGAGCACCATTAAAGATGAATTCGAAATTACTTAGAAGAAAACACAGGAGTTTAAATGGAGAAGTCTAAATCACCGTGCAATGAATTCTAGATTGATTAAATGTTCCAATTTAAATAGAGTAAATACATGGATATACAGAAAACACAAAGTACATACATAGGGGAGATCACAATACATCAAACCACCACCATTAGAATATTTTCGTCAAAGCCTCAAGACCTTTGCCTTATATTTCATTCAGGTTCGAAAGTTACATTCAATAGTCCACTGTCTACACTACTTTTCCAACCAACCCGACTTACATTGAAAAGATGCAATATATAGAAAGAGTTGCACCCCTTGGGCTGCCATGCTCCAAACTACTACTCCTAGAATTTTGGTTCTGGTTATTCCCTGCTAGATGATCTTTTGAATATGAATTACTAAGAATAGGAACCCAACTACACCCAATCATGTCATAACCGACATCTTTATCATGATCATTTGGTCATCAACAAGATTCAATCATTAGGAAGTGATGTGTCGGTGTTTCTCCTTTGAATGGTCACCTGAATGATCGAGAACTCTGTTAGAATTATGCCACCCAATGTAACGGGCTTTGATTGTTTTTGTGTAATCATTGGATGTAGTATGCATGTGGTGAGTTGGTATGGCAGATGAATGTGGGATGTCACTCATGCTTTCCAGATGGCGACGACGGTCAGGGGACCATGCATCTCCTTCAAAATTGTTGTTTGTTCCGCCTCCACTTGTCCTTCTCGACAGGTGGGTTTACAACATCTATGCGATGTATATCCACCAGGCAGATATCTGTTAGATTCCTTGCTTCTCGGTAGGAGACGGGACACGAGGGTAGAGGAATTTCGTGCCACGGTCAAAAAGACAAAAATGAGGTCTGGTCAATTATGTTTATGGCCTCACCTGCAATCTTGATACTCTAAGCATTTTCCTAAGAGACCAATTTCACCTTTTCAGATTCTTCACCCGTCTTCGCAAGACCACATTCCCTTTCAGCTTCATTTGAGCACTAGAAAGGGTCGCACGGATGTTTTCCATGGATGGTCCACATTCCTTGAAGTGCTCCATGATTCTCTCCTCTGGCATCCTCTATTCCTCGCGCAACTGAATGATCACGTCTTGAGCTTCTCTAAGTTGTTTCTTGAGCCAATTCACATTCCCTTCTCGGCTCTACGATGTTGGTGTTTTGAAAACTCTTTTATGCCAACTACTTTCTCAATTCTCTGTTCTCCTGGAACAACTCGACAATAGCGAGTTGCGCTTGCTTTAGCTATTGCGATGGATCCTAAACCTCTATTCTTCCAATGCCCGACCTTCTCTGTCTTTCACAGATTTCCTTTCTTGAACCCTCAATAGGTTATAGTCGAACAACGCGCATGAGTAACTTCTCAGCAACATATTTGGCGCATGGTTCATTTGGAGCTTAGGTCTCCTCGGGCTTCTTGATCAGCCTTGGCCTACGTCTTTTCCAGAGTACTAGCTATTGGAGTGACGAACCCTATATTGTCTTTCCTTTTCCTACAACCCCCTCTATTCCTTCCTCTGCGTTGTGATATGTTGTTTCCCCCATGGGTAGAGGGGGATCTCCTTTGTGGTCCCTAGGGATGTCAGCTGAAAACATAAACGAGTCCCAGTCCTTTCCTAGCCGTCTCAATTTCTTGACTACCAACAACTTGATTAATGATATATGGGATAAGTTCTTCTCCGTCTGGTTCGCTTCAGCCTGGATGTTGTCCACCATTCCTCCTAGACTTTAGTGAAAGAATAAAGGTAAGTTCAAAGGCCTATTCCCTTTGAAATACGTCAACAACCTAATGTGATGTGGGTATATTTTGTCAGACCTTCTTTCACAGGTGAAATACTTTCTAATCACTTTCAGGAGTTTCTGAAAAGGCTCCCGTAGATACTGACTCGGAACACTCGCTTTGATTTTCCCATTCAGGCAGTTTGGTTTGATGAATTCTTCATAGAATAGTATGTCTAAAGGCATGCCCTTAGACCAACTTTCACCATGCGAAGGGATATCCATCGTGGATGACAGAGTTTCCTCCGTCACTCGGAATCTTATTCCTGCAATGACCGTGCGGAACCCATTAAATCTGAGAGTGAACTGTTCAACCGGTTTGGTGTTGTATCCTTGGATTTTCTCGCAATAGTGCATACATCCAACCTGTTCGAAAGATGCCCTAACATTTGTATCTTCATTGATTAACGCCAAGTCTTGAGGCTCAGGCCTCACAGCTCTTCTACCTTGCGCTTTCTTCCTTATGTCTTGGGATGTTTTCATTATACAAACGTGTATTTGTTTCACGTGTGATGTAATGAAAGATGACACCCTCTTTGTGTGGAAAATGGAGATTCATATGCCTCGTAGAGACCTATCGGAGGGGAAGTGGTGCAAGTTTTGTGCGACAAGAAAAAATAACTCTAGAAATTCACTACGCAAACGCTAGGTGTTATGTATACTTTAGGCACATGAACAGGTCGATGTTGTGATAATGATAACAATATGATCGTCACATTAGGGAAGCGCGACAGAAAATTCGAGCGTGACAAGGAAAAACTCTAAGGAATAAAGGATGATTGTGAGAGGAATTGTCGCCCGACAGACTAGCTTGTGGAAAACTACAACAAGATTTGAACCATGACTGAAGACGGAGGAAACGCGACAATCTTAATTGAACAGGTTCACAACATAGCTGATGGAAATCGGATTTCCCGCAGCAAAAATACCCAGGACTTGGAGGAAAAATCACAGACAACACATAAACTCGGATGGTAAAAGAGAATCATGCAGAGTGACTGGTATTTATAATTGAACGGGCGAGGGATGGAATCATGACAGAGGATGTTGAATCCATGGAGACGAGAAGTTTGGAAGTAGGTTGAATATTTGCGCAACACACTTGCGCAACGGGTACACTTCGAAGTGTGCAAAGTATTGTTGGCCCTTGACCAAGTTTTGTGGATTCTTGGTCATGTTTGACCTATTTTGGGACTTCGACAGGCTATTGAAGGTGGAGCGCAAGACGAAGAAGAGATCGCGGGATCTTAGCCACTTTTAGGGATTTTTGGGTTTTGGGACTATGTAACGGGTATGGGAATGTCAGCCCATGGGTTTACCCATGCTTAGGCCCACTTTTGTAATGTATATATAGAAGACTAGGTGATGTAATAGTAGTAGTAGTGGTGAAAGTGGTAAGTAGTGCTAAGTGCTAGAGATCTGATCTGTGTGATCAAGGGATTGTAAGAGTGCTAAGTGCTAAGTACTTGCTTTTTGCATACTTTGTAAGACTTGTAGAGATACGTGCAAGTAATTGTAAGAAGGCTTAGTGTTGTACCCTAGCTCGAAGAAGGAGGATCTGGTGGAGTGCGTACAGATCTCATGTCTTTCACGAAGTAGGATTTTGATGCTACGTGCCTATAAGAAGCTTGACCAAGATAATAAAGAAGAAGAGTTGGTGGACGTAGCCCCAGGGTGGGGTGAACCACGTACATGTTGTGTTGCTATGCTTTGTGCGATGTATTGATGTGTTTATGTCTTTACTTGCTAGGTGCTTTGATATAGATATATAATCTATTTATGCTTTATGCTAACCATGTATATGGATGTTAGATATGACCTATGTGAATGTGTTTAAGTGATTGAATCTACTATATCTTATCTATCTCTTATGCTAAGTGCTTAGATACGTTAGATCTGAATGAATTCTTTGATGCTCTTTTTTACTTGCGAAGTAGATAGTGGTTAAATATTGATGAACTGTCAGTGCTAAATGCTCTGTTAAGTATTACAATCAGATATCTGTGTCCCAGCTAAGGTTGCATACATCTGAGTCCTACAACCACCCCTGCCTTTGCCTCGGGTGAGACTTCATCTGCTTCACAGGTGTTGCCGAAAGGGCCAATAGTTAGGGTTTTGTTCGTGCATTGTTTTAGTGTTGAACCCTGGGTTTTCCCTTTGCCAACAAATGGTTTCATTGCCGGGACCTGGAAATGTGATTGTTGGGAACTAAGGAAGAAGAAGCTTCGTGAAAAGATTCGACCTTAAACTGTGATTGTTGGGAACTAAGGAAGAAGAATCTTTTTGCAAAGATCCGATCTAAAACTATGAAATTTCCATACGTAGATTTGTTTCCCTAGTGTGAAACATTCTACTTGACCTATGAAGCGTTGTGCCAAGAAAAGAGGTCAGATATAAAGAAAAGAGATAATATTTGGAAGCTTTGTGCTCTGATAAAGGTAAGAATAGTGAAATTTTTGTTTCAACAGTATGGATCTAGGTATGTTTGATAGATTTTGTCCTAGCTTGAAAACTAGGGCACTAATAGATGAAAGAAGGTTTGATATGAGTAGATCTGATAAGAATAATGAAAGATATGTTATACCTATACATAGAAAGAATGTTTGGACTAACAAGTGGATGCAGGATCCTAGAAAGAAATGTTTGCAGTTTAGCTACTATGATCCTAGCGCGCAGTACAGGAAGAGTTGGGGATTATTTAAAAGAAAGAGAGGATTAACCCTCTATTACAGTTGCAGAAGACCGGGACATCTTGCTAAGGAATGCCCTGGGATAATATCTAGTTGTCTTTGTTGAAAGGTTATGGACCATGAAGTATTGTATTTCCCTAGAATGATTTCTAAGCTTGAAGGAATGAATATAAGATAAGAAAACCCTAAGGCAGATCCATAAACTATGATTATGGAAGAACCCAAAAAAGAATCAAAGAAGGTATTGCTACAGATGAAAGAGACCATGAATGACCACCGACATGTCAGATTATCAGAGATCTTCAAACAAAAAGAATGCATAGAAGAAAGAATAGGAGACTTCAACATTGACTGTGTTCTAGATGAGGAAACATAGGTGAATATCATGACAGAAAGAACTTGGGAACTTTTAGGGAAGGTTGATATGACTCCTTCATTGGGAGGAATAGGATTATTCAAAGGAAAGTTGATAAACCTATGTGGAAATCTCACCTAGATATCTATGAATGCCAATGGAACTTCGACAGAAGAATATTTTGAGATTATTAAATTTATTGAGAACAACGCCCCATTTACCATGTTACTAGGAAAACCTTGGATTGAAAGAGATCAAGCCAGAAGGAAGGAAGAAGACAAAGTTTTAGAGCAGAAGAAGCAAGAGTTAAAGGATTTCATGACTAGAAGGATCACACACTTGATTAAAGAACAGGAGAACAGATAGAAGTTATTTAAAACCAGAGACCCAGATGTCGAAGTTTCAAGAACACTAGAAGACCCACAGAAGATTGAAGTACCTACTCCAAATAAAGAAGAAGTATTTCCCTTGAATCTTAGGAAACAATCTCAATAGCGCGAAGTGACTATGCCAAAAGAAAATAAGAATTAGAATGGAAAAAGGAATACCAAGATGAAGCTCACTGAAAATAAGGATAGAAAACTAAGTAAGAAGAGAGCTAAGATCGACAAGCTACAGAAGGTCCCAGAGGGAACTTCACAGAAGGAGAATTTGAAAAATTCGAGCTTCGTCGGGATATTAGAACAACATCACATGGAACTTCACCATCGTGAAGCAATATAGCCGTTGGGAATAGTATAACTGTTAGGCCGATCCCCATGAATGGATAGAAAGGCATTTATGGTTCGCCACCAAACCATTGGACCGCGTCGTAACGGACATAACAAAGTTAATCAAGGCTTCTCGCCCATTGCAAGAGATTCATTCCCAAGTTATCTATTTATCCCGTCGTGCCATTCACCAAGAACACTTTTTCTAACCGTGAATTTGAGACCAAAGACTCATTGATTTTTCACAGTGATCATTGCACTATTTCCCTCTATCTCATTGTAGTGTCTAAGTTACTCCTCGAAACTGAGATTTCCAACCCCGAACGTGTATGTTGGACAAGTTCAACACTGCAGAGAAAGTTGTCAAATAATTTCTCATCAACCTCAAGACTAAAAGAGTAATTTCGATGTCCGCAGGTGTACAAGCTTCATCGACGAGAATGGTGCAAGCCTCTCCGTCGACTGATCACGGAGCCGGATCATCTCGGCCATCCATGGAAAAGAGAACCAAGCACAAAGACGACCTAGCAAATGAGAAGTTGATTCCGACCATATTTCCCGATTACATCCCACCTCTGGATGGCGTGGTGAATTGTGATAGTGTACCAAGAGATTTCAAGTACACCATAGTCACTGCGTACCTCTCGAAGGGGATACGTGCAATTCGAGCAGACTAGGACAAGATCGCAGCGTTGAAGTTCAACGACTTCAACCTCGGAGATTGTAAGATCTATGGTATTCTCACCCCGTATAAATACCTGACCAGGATGAAGGGGAAGAATTCAAAGATAATCCCCCAGTCATGGACGATGAACCTCGCGCAATCCACCCTGTCGAATGTCATGAAGATATCACACTTTGGTAGACACCAGAAAGTCAATGCCTGCGTCAAGTTTTTACTATCATGCTACCATGGAGGCTACCTATGGCTAGACCATCATATCATAGTTGATCCGATGTTGATCCATCAGATCACATGACTAAGTATGCAAGGACCCGACCTGCATGAGTTTTATCTAGGAAAAGCCGCAAATCGAGCACTAGCACAGAAGATCAAGAGCACATGCGGTGATGTTGAGAAAGGGACACGAGCATACAAGGTAGCTTCCATTCAGAGTGGCGCAGTGTGCCTAGCATGTCAAATTATAGCTGGAAAGTTAGTAAGGAATAACCGACCTACGCAGGTCAACAGATTTGTTGTTGACCTCGCAAGGAAGTGCGCGAAAGGCCTACAGATGAATTGGGTGAAGTACCTAGTTAACCAGTTGGAACTAGACTACCTAGAAGCACAGGATCAGGGTTATGAATTTCACTTTAACTGGCTCCTGATCCTTATTGCCTTTATTTCCTGGGAGATGCTGGAAGGTGAGACCTTCCTAGATATAGAGTCGTTCAAACCACTTGCTGCGAAGTTTGCTACCCTTTAGTATTCAAGTGATATGAACAAGCAGTGGCAGTCAAATGATGTGTTTCAAACATAGTACCTGCAACTAAATAGATCCATCGAATTTGAGCCTCGCATGACTCCGAACACCTTACAGAGGTTCCGACCCTTGATGAAATTCTGAGTAGATCGACACTTCATCTACATCACAGCGTGAGCAGATGAAAATAAAGAGCAACTCCAATCATATTATAATCTTATAGAAGAAGACCTTGAGGATATCACTAAGGAATGGTTTGTTGACCTCCTTATCCCCGCCAACCCTACAGAGATATCTGATCTTGACATCCCAGAGGACACTCATAAAGAATAGAATATACCTAGAACAAAGAAGACTAAAGAGGTCCAAGATTTAAGCAACACCTCAGGAAAGACGGCTTCAGTATCACCTGACTGAGGGGGTGATGACGAAGTTTAAGCTGAACATAATCCAGGCGAAGTAACACCACCCAGAGATGAGGTTGACCCCTTGAAGAAGAGGAAGGTTTCCCCCCTGAAACCTTCTTCCTAGAAGAAATCAAAAGCCACCATGACCAAGATGCAGACTGTCCTCACATCAAATGATTTTGACTTCATCATAGCATCCCTGAACGATGCGTTGCTGGAAATAACAAAGAAACAAGAAGCCAAGAAGGAACAAATGTACGATTGAATTGAATTCAAACTCTAAGGGGTACATCAGACCCTTCAGTCTAGTCACACAGTCTCCATTGCACCCCTGCCATCGGGAGAACTAGAGTTGGGAGATGAGCCAAACCAACTGCACCGACTAGCTGATACAGTCGAAGCTCGCCTTCGACGAGCACAAGAAGAAATAGAAAAATCCACCCAAGCTTTGAAGCAAGTGCAAGGCATAATTTTAGAACAATGCAGCACTACAGAACAAGAAAATTGCTCTCCAAGCGAAGTTTGACGAATAAAAAGCACAGATGCAACAAGGAAAAGAACAGTTTCTCACGGAGAAAAACGAAGTGAAAGAAACGGTCAACAGAGCATTTCACTTTGTGACAGTCGTAGAAAGAAAGGCAGAGGATCGAGTCACACATCAAGTAGAGAAGCTCGCATAAGCTATCCAGTAGCTTCAACAATGCATAGCAGACTTAGAGCTATGCACAGTTCTCGAGACTCTGCAGGATGTAAGGGACCAAAGAGAAGCAATTTCCCGAAGCACAATTGAGACACTAAAAACCATTGCCATGGAATGCAAGCAACTGAGTGATTGTAGTGCCTAGATGTATGAGAAACTCACCGAGAACCCAGAATTTTAGGTACTAGAGTCACAGCTCCAGGAAGAAAAGAAGCACGCAGAGACAATACAGGCGCAGTTGAAGCCCCTGTCAGCTATGGAAAGAATGAAGCGATCTCAAGAGAAATGCACCGCCTAGCAGCAGATCCACACTATCCAGAGCATAGTTATGGAAGTAACTCAGAGGCTCCAACCTGTACAAGATCAGGCTTACCAATTGTTCACAGAGGTTGAAGGCAGAGGAGAAGAACTGGAGCAGGTTGTCACTACAGATGAACAATGCCTAGAAGGACCTGTCAATGATGCAGTCATCCAAGAGTTCATTGAATAGGAGGTCGTGGCATAGCAACAAGTCCAAGCAGCTCGAGCCAAGATCAAGGATTTTGAGGTAGAACTACCTAGACCAGAGTGACTCGGGACAAGTCACAGGTGAGTGTTGGGGGCATGTTGGCCCTTGACCAAGTTTTGGGGATTCTTGGTCATATTTGACCTATTTTGGGACTTCGACGGGTTGTTGAAGGTGGAGCGCAAGACAAAGCAGAGATTGCGGTATCTCAACCCATTTTAGGGATTTTTGGGTTTTGGGACTATGTAACGAGTATGGGAATGTCAGCCCATGGGTTTACCCATGCTTAGGCCCACTTTTGTAATGTATATATAGAATACTAGGCGATGTAATAGTAGTAGTAGTGGTGAAAGTGGTAAGTAGTGCTAAGTGCTAGAGATCCGATCTGTGTGATCAAGGGATTGTAAGAGTGCTAAGTGATAAGTACTTGCTTTGTGCATACTGTGTAAGACTTGCAGAGCTACGTGCAAGTAATTGTAAGAAGGCTTGGTGATTTACCCTAGCTCGAAGAAGGAGGATCTGGTGGAGTGCGCACAGATCTCATGTCTTTCACGGAGTAGGATTTTGATGCTACATGCCTGTAAGAATCTTGACCAAGATAATAAAGAAGAAGAGTTGGTGGATGTAGCTCCAGGGTGGGGGTGAACCATGTACATATTGTGTTTCTATGCTTTGTGTGATGTATTGATGTGTTTATGTCTTTACTTGCTAGGTGCTTTGATATAGATAGATAGATCTATTTGTGATTTATGCTAACCATGTATATGGATGTTAGATCTGACCTATGTGAATGTGTTTAAGTGATTGAATATGCTAGATCTGATCTATCTCTTATGCTAATTTCTTAGATATGTTATATCTGAAGGAATGTTGTGATGATTTGTTTTATCTACGGAGTAGATAGTGGTTAAATAGTGATGAACTGTCGGTGCTAAATGCTCTGTTAAGTATTACAATCACAAATCTGTGTCCAAGCTAAGGTTGCAGACATATGAGTCCTGCAACCACCCCTGCCTCTACCTCGGGTGAGACTTCATCTTCTTCGCAGGTGTTGCCGAAAGGTCTGGTAGTTAGGGTTTTTCTGGTGCGTTTTTGTAGCATTGAACCCTGGTTTTTCCCCTATTCCAACAAGTACAAATGATAAGAGCTGCAGAGTATACGTGATATGAGCATTGTGATTTGTTAACATTTTTTATTTCATAATGAGGTGATGATGGTTGTTATATCTACCGACATGACCTTTACTCTAACAACTTGCCTCGACCTCTCACATGTAAATTCCCTCTTTTTGATAGGACCCAGCCTTTTGGGAAAAGATGTTTACAATTCACACATGTTTGATTATGTTTCCCCTTCCCAACTCCAAGGGCCAGCTGTTGGTACAGGAGCAGACCCAGGGTTCAACGCTCAAGAGTGCACCATAAAGCCCTAACTACTGACCCTTTCGGAAACAACTATGTAGCAGATGTAGTCTCACCTGAGGTAGAGGCAGGGGTGGTTGCAAGACTCAGGTGTCTGCAACCTTAGCGGGGAAACAGATCTGTGATTATATCTCTTACAGAGTACTTGGCATCCACTATTCATCAATATTCAACCCTTATTATACTTCGCAGATAGCACAGAGCATCGCAACATTCGCTTAGATCTAAGATATTTCAGCACTTAACCATAGAAAAATAGATTAAATTCAGTAGATCAACACTAAGCATCCTCATACATGTCAGATATAACATTCATACACATCTAGGAAGCATTCAACATGAGTAAATCTATATGAATACATCAAAGCACTTAGAAAAAGCATAAATAAGCACATCAGTCAAAGCACATAGCATAACACACAGATTTACGTGGTTCACCCCCACCCTGGGGCTACATCCACCAACTCTTCTTCTTTATTAGTGTCCTCAATCAGTTACATCACAGAGCCACAAAAAACCCTTCTTCACATAGGACAGAAGATATGTGCAGCTCACTAGATCCTTCTTCCTTGCGCTACAACACAAATCCTTCTATAACTTCTTGCAGCAACTTGCACTTAGCTCTGCAAGCCTTTTACAGTTATGCACAAAGCACTTACAAAACCTTAGTAGCAATTAGCCTTCATCACATAGATGCACCTAGCTTCACATACCTCTTACATTTCCTAGCTTACTTATTTATACATACAAAAGTGGGCCTAAACGTGGGTAAAACCCACGGGCCAACATCCCTTTCCCATTACATTATCCCAAAACCCAAAAAGGGACCCAAAAGGGGCCTAGCTTCTGCAATCTTTGCTTCTCTTTGTGCTTTGTCTTTGACAGACTGTCGAAGTCCCAAAAATGGTCAAATATGACCAAGTGTTCCTCAAAACTTGGTCAAGTGCCAACAAGCCCCCAACACTCACCTGTGACTCGTCCCGAGTCACTCTGGTCTGATCAATTCCACCTCGAATGCTTCGAGCTTGGCTCGAGCTACTTCGACCTGCTATAGTGAGACAACCTCTTTCTCAATGAACTCTTGGATCACTGCGTCAGTTATTGGCCCTTCTAGGCGTTGTTCAGTTGTGATGATGATCTGTTCTAATGCGGCTCCCTAGATTTCAACTTCAACAAACAGTTGGCATGCCTTTTCTTGGACTGGTTGAAGTTGTTTAGAGACTTCCATCACTTTACTTTCCAGCATGTGTACCTATTTTTGGGCAGTGCGTTGTTCTGGAAATTTCTTCATTCTTTCGACTGGGGTCAAGGCCTTCAGCTGCGACTATAGCATATCTGTGTGTTTCTTTGATTCTTGGAGTTGTGCCTCCAATTACTGCAACTCTGGATTCTCTTCGAGGTTCTCATAAGTCTGGGTGCTTCTAGTGCTCAGCTGCTTGCATTTTAAGGCAAAGGTTTTTAATCGGCCAACTGCACTGTGGGAAGTTACTTCCCTTAGATCTCTTATTTCTTGAGGAGTCTCGGGAATGGTACAAATTTCCATATCTTTGATGCGTTGTTGAAGTTGTTGGATCACTTCTCCAAGCTATGCCACCTGTTGTCATGGAGTGAAGTGCTCTGTTGACCTGTTCCTTCACCTCTAGTTGTTTTTCTGCCAACTGGTCCTTGCTCTATTGTAGAGTTGCTTTCTCTTCATCCCACTTCACTTGTACGTCGATATTTTCTCATTCGGTGTTACTACGTTGTGCTAGTATATCCTTGTGTGCCTGCGCCAAAGCCTGGGTGGTGTGCGTTGTCTCTTCTTGAGCTCATCGAAGGTGAGCTTCGACCCTATCAGCAATCTGGTGGAGTTGAGCTGGCTCATCTCCCGGTTCTACTGTTCCTGATGTCAGGGGCGCAGTGGAGACTGCGCGGCTAGACTGAAGTGCATGCTGCACTCCTTGGAGTTCAATCTCAATGCGATTATACATCTGCTCCTACTTCGCCTCCTGCTTCTGTATTACCTCTTGTGAAGCATCATCGACAGATGCCATGATGAAATTGAAATCATCGAATGTGAGAACAGTCTTCATCTTGGTTACAGAGGTTCTAGGTTTCTTTCGGGAGGAAGGTTTCGAAGGTGAAACCTTCCTTTTCTTAGAGGGATCCTCCTCCTCTTTAGGAAGAGTAACCTCGCCTTTGTTTTTCTCAACTTCTGTGCCTTCTATTTCTTCACCATCACCTCCCTGCGCAAGTGAGATCGAAGTAGTCTTCATGGATGTGCCATGGACATCTTGAACTTCATCATCCTTCTTAGTCTTGCTTGGTCCAAGTGTATCAGGCATAGCTTCAGGGCTATCCACGTCGGACATGTCTGTGGAGTCCGCTACAATAAGGAGGTTCACCGACCATTCCTTGGTAATCTCCTCGAGGTCTTCTTCTGTCAACTTGTAGTATGACTGGAGCTGTTATTTGTGTTCATCAGCACGCGCTATGATATAGGTGAAGTGGTGGTCTGTGCTGAATTTTATCAAGGGTCTAAACCTGTATAGTGTGTTTGGGGTAAGGCGTGGTGTAGACTGGATTGCATTCTTCAACTGGTCGTAATAGGCATGGAAGATGGCATTGGACTGCCACTTCTTGTTCATGTCGTTGGAGTACCACAACGTACAGAACTTCGCAGTCAGTGGTTCAAAAGGTTCGATCTCTGGAAAACCGGCACCTTCTGGTAACTCCCAGGTGATGAAAGAGATGAGTATGAGAAACTAACTAAAGTGGAATGCATAACCTTGGTCTTGCGCTTCTCTGCAATCAAGATCTAACTGGTTTACAAGGTACTGTGCCCAGTTCATCTGTATTCCCTCTATGCACTTCCTTGCGAGGTCAACTACAAATCCGGTCAATTGTGTTGGTCTGTTCTTACGTACTAGCTTTCCTGCGATCAACTGACATGTAAGGCACACTGCGCCACTCTGGATAGAGGCTACCTTGTAGCCTCACGTGCCTTTATCGACATCGCCATACATTTATTTTATCCTCTCTGCTAATGCTTGGTCTGAAGTCTTTCTAGGGTAAACGTCCTATGGGTCAGGGCCCTGCATACTAAGCCCTATGATCCAATTGATCAAGGTCGAATCCACAGTGATGTGGCGGTCCAACCATAAGTATCCTCCATGGTAGCAATACAACAGCAGTTTGACGCATGCATTGACTTCCTGGTGTCTACCGAAGTGTGTGATTTTCATCACATTAAGCAGTGTGGACTGCACGAGGTTCTGGGTCTAGGACTGCGGAACAATCTTAGAATTATTTCCTTTGTTCTTGGTTAAGTACTTATGTGGGGCTAACATGTTGTAAACTTTATGATCCCCAAGGTTAAAATCACTAAATTTTAGTGTTGCAAGCTTATCCTGGTTAGCACGAATTGCACGCACCCCTTTTAGAAGGTACACAGTGATCAAGGTGTACTCGAAGTCTCGAGGTACACTGTCACAGTTGATGGCACCTCTTAGAGGTGGTCAGTAAGTAGGTAGAATGTGTGGGATAAGATTGGCATTTGCAATGTCATCCCTGTGCTTGGTTTGTTTCTCATTGGTTGGTCGTGATGGACTAGCACAAGTAGTGGAAGGGGAGGCCTATACTCCTCTCATTGACGAGGCTTGGACTCCTATAGATAATCCTCACTCCGACATGACTCTCTCAGTCATTAAGTCAATTAAAACTTCTTCAACTACTTTCTCAGCAGCACTGAGATCGTCCGACATACAAGCTTGGGTCAACTTAGCTTGGGTGTGAAATGAATTCTGAGACTATAGTGAACGATATGGGAACAAGGCAATGATCATAGGGTGCAATAATATCAGTCTTCGAGCACAATTTCTTAATGAGAAAAAAATATTCTCGGTGCATGGTGTGACGGACTAAGTAGGAAACTTAGCAATGGTCTGCTTTCAACGGGTATGAGGCTGCATTAACTTATGTTCTGTCCATTACAACACGGTCTAACCGTCTAGTGGAAAACCATAAATGTTTTCCAACCCGTTCGGAGTGGAAATCGAATGGTTATATTGGATTCCAACGGCTATATTACTTCACCTCAGTGAAGTGGCATATGTCGTTGTTCTGATATCCCAACAAAGCTCCAATTCTGAAAAGTGTCTTGTTGCGATGTACCTTCTGGGATATTCTATAATTTTCCAATTTTAGCCTTCTTCTTACTTAGCTTTCTAGCCTTTTTCCCAGTGAACTTCGTCTCGGTGATTCTCTTCCCATTTTGATTCTTATTTTCTTTGGACATAGGCACTTCATGCTGGTGACATTCTCTCCTAGGATTTAGGGGTAAGTCCTCTTCTTTACCTAGAATAGGTACTTCAGTCATCTTTGGGTGTCCTGACGTTCTTACAATTTCGACATCTGGGTTTCTAGTGCTAAGTAGCTTCGATCTGCTCTCATTTTATTCAATCAGTTGTGCGATCCTTTTAGTCATGAAATATTTTAACTCTTGTTTCTTTTGTTCTAAGGTTTCTTCTTCTTCCTTTTTCCTGGCTTGATTTCTTTCAATCCAAGGTTTGCCAAGTAACATAGTAAATGGGGCGTTGTCCTCAATAAATTTGATAATCTCAAAATCTTCTTCTGTCGAAGTTCCATTGACTGTCATAGGTATCTGAGCGATCTTTCCACATAAGTTTACCAGTTTTCCTCTGAATAGTCCTATTCCTCCCAGTGAAGGAATCATGGCAGGATTCCCTATAGCTTCCCAAGTTCTTTCTGGCATAATGTTCACTTGTGTTTCTTCATCAAGAACACAGTCAATGTCGAAGTCCCCTATTCTTGCTTCGACTTGCTCCTTTTCTTTGAAGATCTCTGATAATCGGATATCTTTATGTTCCTTCAGGGTTTCTTTCATTTGTATTAGTACTTTCTCTGATTCTTGTTGGGTTTCTGCCTTTTCTGGATCTGTCTTATGGTCTTCTTGATTCAGATTTATACTTTCAATCTTAGTGATCATTCTAGGGCAATCCAATACTTCATGGTCCATATCTTTGCAACAAAGAAAACTACGTATTCTACCAGGGCATTCCTTAGCTAGATGACCTGGTTTTCTACAACTGTAACATAGGATTAATCCTATATTTATTTTAAATGATCCCCAGCCTCTTCTATATTATGCACTAGAATCGTGATAGCCAACCTACAAAAAATTATTTCTAGTATCCCGCATCCATATGTTAGTCCAAACATTCTTTCTATACATAGGTATAACATATCTATCATTATGCTTATCAGATCTATTCATATCAAACTTTCTTTCATCTATTACGGCCGTAGTTTTCAAGCTAGGACAAAGTATATCAAACATACCTAGATATATGCTCTAGAAACAAAAAAATTCACTTATCTTACTTCCACATAGCACAAAGCTTCCAGACCTAAGAAATTTTAACTATTCTTACCTTTATTAGAGCACAAAGTTTACAGATCTTACCTCTTTTCTGCAGATCTTACCTCCTTTCAGGAACTCCCACTTTTACTTTTCTTAGAGCACAGAGCGTTCAGATATTGCTTCTTTTCTTTAGATCCATCCTTCCTTTCTCCATATCTGACCTTATTCTTGGCACAAAGCTTCACAGGTCGAGTAAAAATCTATGCACTGGGGCAACATATCTATGCACAGAGCTTCCACAGTTTCAGGATGAATTTTTGCACAAAGATTATTCTTCCTCGGTTCCCAGAAATCACAGTTTCAGGTCCCGACAACAAATCCATTTTTTGGCACAGGGGCAAACCCAAGGTTCAATTCTCAAGAGCACACCAACAAATCCCTAACTACCAGCCCTTTCGGAAGCACCTGCGAAGCAGATGTAGTCTCACCCGAGGTAGAGGCAGGGGTGGTTGCAAGACTCAGGTGTCTGCAACCTTAGCTGGGACACAGATTTGTGATTATATCACTTACAGAGTACTTTACATCCACTATTCATCAATATTAAACTCTTATTATACTTCACAGATAGCACAAAGCATCGCAACATTCACTTAAATCTAAGATATTTCATCACTTAACCATAGAAAAATATATTAGATTCAATAGATCAACATTAAGAATCTTCATACATGTTAGATCTAACATTCATACACATATAGGAAGCACTCAGCATGAGTAAATCATCTAAATACATCAAAGCACTTAGCAAAAGCATAGATAAGCACATCAGTCAAAGCATAGAGCATAACACACAGATTTGCGTGGTTCACCCCCACCCTGGGGCTACATCCACTAACTCTTCTTCTTTATTAGTGTCCTCAATCGGTTACAACATAGAGCCACCAAAAACCCTTCTTCACATAGGACAGAAGATCTGTGCATCTCGCTAGATCCTTCTTCCTTGCGCTACAACACAAAGCCTTATATAAGTTCTTGTAGCAGCTTCCACTTATCTCTGCAAGCCTTTTACAGTTATGCACAAAGCACTTACAAAACCTTACTAGTACTTAGCCTTCATCACATAGATGCACCTAGCTTCATGTACCTCTTACATTTCCTAGCTTACTTATTTATATATAAAAAAGTGGGCCTAAACGTGGGTAAAACCCATGGGCCAACATCCCTTTCCCATTACATTATCCCAAAACCCAAAAAGGGACCCAAAATGGGCCTACCTTTCGCAATCTCTGCTTCTCTTTGTGCTTTGTCTTCGACAGACTGTCGAAGTCCCAAAAATGGTCAAATATGACCAAKTGTTCCTCAAAACTTGGTCAAGGGACAACACCAGCTCCACCACTTGTTGACTTTGACCCATTCATTGCTTAGTACCTGACCTCACATGCCTAGACACATTAACCATGACTCATCTAAAAAAGGAYTGACTCTAACTGAAAAAATGACGGTGCTAACAGTTGTTATCAATTTACTTGATGTTACCTGATCTTTTTACATTTGTAGAAGCTTGTTGGCTCCCTTCACTAATTTTATTGGTAAACATGTTATCCATCCTCATTTGTCTTCATATGGATGGATACCATAAGCAATAATATCGTCATGTTATAATCATGTTTCCTAGATACAAAATCCGTTATTAGTTTTATTCAAATATCATAGCATCATTATATATATATATATATATATATATATATATATATATATATATCAACAGAATACTCATAGTCTATAATCATGCCACCAACATGCTTAGGCATGTCTACATGCACAAATGCAGATCAATGTGCACCAAACATTTGATCTTCCATGCCTATTTTATGCACATGCATTATATCTTTATTCTATGCATCATGCATCAATTCTATCATGTAGTCCAATGCATATCTATTTCATATTTAATTAATTATTTAGGTTTATCATTGTAGATGGTTGTCTTTGAATTTCATAGAACCATGCTTCTCTGTGCACTTCTATTTTTCTCAACTGTGCACCACTGGCACTTATTATACACCTGCTAGTCAAGCCTCACTTGGCCATCCTGCATTTCCAGCCACTAGCTGGTCCACTAGTGCTTCCATCTCGCAAGTACTTTATGCAAAAAATCATGTCCCAACATCTTTTGGCTAAATTCGCAATATTCATAGTGTTGTAACATGCACTATTCCAACTGAATATTAACATTGAAATTAAATTAACCACTTCCCATTTGTCTTGACCAAACTGGGCTTGGAATACCATTATCATTGACTGGAATTTCAACATTCTGAAATACTTCTTTCATGTATTCTTTCTAATATTCCTTTCCTCCCATGGATTTTCTCAATATTAAATATCTCTCTTCACTTCGTTGAGTGATTCACTGTGAAGCACTTTTTGGTCATTCAATACCACCCTACTCCAATGGAAATGCCACCTTTTTCCATTTGCACATGTACCTTGCTTTTGTTGTGCACTCTGATAATAGAGCCATCTTTCTTGCTTGTGTAATTTTTAGATAAGAGTGTCTAGATCATATTTGACAATTCCTTCTTCCTACATTCCCATGCTTTCTCATAGATATGATTGATCCAACCATAAGTCACACCTCATCTCATGATATCCTTTCTCCTTTTCTTGCAACAATATTTTGTTTCCTTTACTATTTTTCTATCTTCAAGGTTATGGAGTCCTCCTTGCTTCTTGTGCATGCAATGACATTCTTTACTTGTTGGGTTCATACCCTATGTGAAATATCTATTGACATTCCTTTGCAGACCATTCAATCTTTATAGCACTTGAATACCAATATTTCTTTGCTTTTATTTAGGCCCTTGACAACCTTGCAACACCTTCCCTTCACTTTCCTTTGAATTTCTTTGATGCTTTATTCATTTGCACAAGCTTGACCTCTTTCCTATCCAATGGACCCTGGGATTAATTTAGAAAAGAACCACACAATTCTCAATTGTGTAATCATATTCTCTTTCTAGAAATCCTTTTCACACAACACTCTCTACAGAGTGCTCTTCTTCTTAATGACAATGCAATGTTAGTAAGCTTAGCCTCTCTTTTTTCAATATATTTCTCTTCAAGTGTTCCTCTAGGATTATATAACATATTTTAAGCCCTGAAGTATCTCTTCCCGAGCCCTCATAATGTTTTCGTTATCAACCTTGCATCTCTACACTTCCCTATGCATACATGTAGACCTATGATCTCTTCCTCATGGTCGTAAGATCCTTGAGCATCTTCCATAACTCTAGTCCTCATATAAGAACTAAATTTTATTTGTATACCTCTAATTATTCCATAAAAGTGCATGCAATAATCATTGTTAGAACATGCATATTATAAAACATTTCATTAATTAGAAAACATGTTATTTCTTCATCAATTTATGAAGGACATATTGCACCAATTTGAATTTTTATTTTCTTGATGTAGTCCTCCCTGAAATAGCTTCCCAACGACTGTAATCTTGCTCGAAATTGAGCTCTGGTTTGAAAGTTATAGCCCTCCATAATTCTTGTACAGGTCTACAACATCTCCAGAGCCCTGAAGTCCCGAATTATTCTCTCGCTCCAAAATCCATGGTGGAGATCAATCCACCTTCAGATTCGATGGTCCTGATCAAAATCACACGACCTCCTGATAATTAACTACCTTACAACTTCACATTGCACTTTCACTCTCCTCTGTTGAACTATCTTAATGGATTCATCGTGAATCTAAGTCACATTTCTTATTCATACCTTCCATGAACGCACCACCAACACTTAATTGTTTTTTTCCTTTGAGGACTTGCAGGCTCATAAAGTTGTAACCTTCCTTTCATAAGTTTATCTGAAAAAGTCTCAACACTTAGTCATTTTTCCACTTCTTCAGACTCACGGACTCACAGACTCACAATATTGTAACCTTTCTTTCATAAGTCTGTCCAAAAATTCTCAACACTTAGTCATTTTCCCACTTCTTTGGACTCATGGACTCACAAACTCACAATCTTGTAACGTTTATTTCATAAGTCCGTCCAAAAAGTCTCAATACTTAGTCATTTTTCCACTTCTTCAGACTCGCGGACTCACTGACTCGCAATCTTGTAACTTTTATTTCGTAAGTCCATCCGAAAAGTCTCAACACTTAGTCATTTTTCCACTTCTTCGGACTCGCAGACTCATGTACTCACAATATTGTAACCTTTCTTTCATAATTCCATCCGAAAATTCTAAACACTTAGTCATTTTTCCACTTCTTTGGACTCGCAGACTCATGGACTCACGATCTCACAGACTCATAATAAGTCCCAACACTTAGCCATTTTTTCATTTTTGTGGACTAGTGGACTCACAGACTCATAATAAGTCCTAACACAACCATTTTTCCTTTTTTGCAGACTCACACAGTCACACTTGGACAAACTTCCAAGATCTTACCGCAGTTTCATGGGACTGATAGTTGGTATGCCACATGGCTCCACCTCACCTTCCAACTGTAATCACATCCAACATGTACCTGCAACCATGGAAACACACATATTTCTTCTACCATGTCAGCTGACACATGGCCTCCATGCCATGCCGACATCATCATATGGAAAAATACCCAAATTTTTCCGATTTTTCTTATTTTTGAAATTTCCAAAGGGGCTCAATTCTTCACATTTCCCTTGAAATTCCTCGCAATATTACTGTCATAATTTCAGCAACGAATTTGTAATGTCCCTTTCCAAATAGGAGCTCCAGAAGAGGAGGCTTAATGGTCTAAACCACCCCATTAGACTATAGCCAGGGCCAAAGAGGGGTAAACAGGGTTACTAGAGGTCACTCCAGTCACAGGTGTTATATTCGGAAAG
>SNQJ01S0018295.1:0-47795 GCA_010110895.2 Picea sitchensis | reverse complement strand
GTTGATCTAGTCGAGTATTGTCAGTATTCAGCCGCATTCGGCCATTTTTGTAATCCACAGAGATATCATAATACAAACTTGTAGTCCTTTGTCGCATTTATTATTTGTATGATCATTTATATGTTGTAAACCTTTGATCCTACGCACACATTAGCAATGTTTCCTAGACTAGCCAAGTCAGGAACATTACAGAATTTCAAACATCCTTTTTCCAGCATTCCATCATACAGTTTTCCTGCATAGTCTGTAATTTTCACTTCAGTGTTCCACTAATTGTCCCATTGACTTCGTGCACACTTCTACTCAATTATAAACCTATAATTATCATGTGCTCGTTTTTCACACACAATGCTAAAATGCAGCGCATGCACCACACACATGTATCCAATGTGTATACTTTGTTTTCGCACTCCAAACTCTACTAAGCACGACTTTTGTGTTGCACACCAATACTTTGCATGGACTGCAAGCACCACACCACACAATTCCAAGGTTTAACGTGTTCACACTGAGCGACAATATTATGTCGCTCACAAATATCTACTGAGCACATTTTTTTTGTCGCACACCAATATCTTGCGCGCACTGCAAGCACACGTTGCGTGCACACCAACAAATTCATACTATGCGCTCCCAACACTCCAAGCTCACACCTTGTGCATCACATTATTATTTGTGTGCCACAAACTCTACATCCTGCCATGCCAAACTTTAGCGTGATTTTTCGCGCACCCATATTCTGCGCACACCACCAATCATACACAATGCAGTAAAAAAATCTATTGTACACACCCTATGCACCATTATCTTTCTGCGCATCACTACTACTTAGCACACACAAATATTTTCGATGCTTAACTGATTTTTCCATAATTTTGATGCAGAAATTGGGGCTTTTGCCCGATCCCACACAATTGCTTCTAATTTTTGTCATGGAAGCGTTGTAACTTGAAATTTGGCCACTCACGAATTCAACTCTCTGCAAGAATCCGCTTTGGCATTATGCTAACTCGACCCATCTAGGCTCAGTGTTGGAAACTGGGCTCTGATACCACTTTGTAACATACCCAGCCATAGAATCTGGTCACGCCATGCAAAAAAATTCTCTTTAAAAACTCTGATACCACTTTGTAACGTACCTAGCCATAGAATTTGGTCACACCACACAAAAAATATATCTTTAACAACTCTGATACCGTAATGTAACATACCCAACGCTCAACTGAGCAACATTACATGTGAAAACTCAATAGATTATTAAGATCTACTGATAATTAAATTCCTATAGGTTACCAACCACATATCACACACAATATTGACTATTGGACCGATACCATGGTTCTAAATGCATCTAACAACATATATTAAACATGAATATAATTGTTGAAGCAAACAATAAACACACAACATTCATGTAAACCATTTACACAACAGAATTAACATAAGAACATAACATAAACACTTATTTGTTAATGATTAACCAATTGGATGCAAACGAAGGATGAGCTTCCCAACCATAGATACTGCTGATCATTTTCTCTCATCAGTAAGCCACCCCTGAGCTGAGGCTATGACTCCACAAGGATATCTACCCCACTAGTTATCCACTCTCCACACAGAGCAACCCCAAACCCAGGTTCTAGTCTCAGAGCAATTCCAAACCTCTAGCTCTCCCTTTTCCCCACGACGTACACAACCCAAGGAATGTACCCCCTTCACTTTTACTTGTCCCTCGGGTTGTACCATTCATTTATCAAGGCCACTAATGCATTAGGTTTGCCAAGAATCACTCAGCTGGGAACTATAGGAACTCTCATCGGTTTCATATTTTCTCACAACAACCTTCACAAGTCTCTGATATATTTCCTCCACGGGAAATCGCACCATAGGATTACGACCTGATTTACCGGAACACAGACCTCTATCTCATCATAAAAAAAATCCAAACAATGGTCACCTTCAAGTATACCATGGTTAATCCTCTTCCCATCCCTCCGGTCATCCTTTGCTGCCCAAAATATGTATGTAAAAACTGTCCCCCAAATCTGCATATGAATTTCCTCTTCTTCCTTGCCTGCTTGACTCACACTCTTCCCAAGGATGATTTTACTTCATCCCATGCTCTCCAATAACTATGGGATGTGACCACTCACACCCACCCTCTTACATGAGTTTAATAATTGGCCTCTCATACACTCAATTAGAAAATAGAAAGTTATACACAAAGATAATAATTTCATGAATGTGGGTTGGATTAATACCCATGAATAATTCCCCCTTAGACCCCTCTCTCTTGTATAATCATAGCCCCCCAGATTTATTCACCTATTTTGTATCGCAGCCAGCGATTATTCCTTTTATTAATTAATTAATGTTCATAACATGCAATTCGTCCCCTGACCACATTAGATCAATACAATATCTTTGCCCCAATGCATCGGATCACCATCCTAATTCACATATATACAATTACATTATAATCCATGAGGATTAGAGCTAGGGATGTTACATTGACAATGGATGTTCAAAACACATGACAGGGTACTAGACCAAATTTCTTTTGGAGATATTGGCTCTGCAAGGATAGTTTGAAAAGGTATTGTGATCCAGGTGGATATCGGTGGCCACCTACCTTTTCCAACTCGCTCAAAACAGTTTTCTGGCAATTTTGACAATTTACTATTTTTAGCAGTTTTAACTTCCAGGGCCATTTTGAGGGTCTAATTGAAGGTTTTTCGGGATCGAGCTTCTCAATGATAGTCGAAGGCATGATTGAGCCCCCAAAATGAATATCCTCGATGATACCTTTTGTTGGTTTTCTACTCTCCCTTCTTTACCATCTGAGTATTAACCCAGGGTTCATGTCTTTCGGGTTTCCAACAAAGCCTCTAAAACTATCGGCCCTTCTCGTAAACCAGAAGGCAACACAACACATGAATGCGCTGCGCAGTCTCACCCGAGATAGATTTAAATGGGTGGTTGTAAGACTCAGGTGTTTACAACCCAGGATTGAGTATGAGATAGGGGATTGTTATTCAGAGCCATCTACCACAAATTGTGATTGTAATCTACTGTTATTCCCGACTATGCATTTCCTTCAACAGTTTATTCCCTTAACACATAACCATATTTCATAGCAATATAATAACTCATTCATTCATTAAGAACAACAATTAACTGCTAAAACAAGACAAATATATGCATTCATTCATCACATTACACGGATATTACCGTGTTTCACCCCCTCTTGGGCTATGTCCACAAAGATTTGTCTCTTGGCTCTTTTATTATGGTAGTTCTGCATCTCCAACATCGCACGCTTACAATTCTCCTTAGATGGGTAAGATCTATATGAGGCTAACTAGATTGCACCAAGCTCCTCAGCCTACGATCTAATCCTCATATCTTCCTTCTCTCCTCTCCTCTATCTCAACAACTTACAAAATAGTTCATAACAACATTACATATTGCATCAAATCGTACCTATCTATGATGAACAATACAAAAACGAACTAACAAGGAATCGTTGAACCACTTATGATACCTACGTATCTATATTTATACCCTTCGGGCTCTTCATCCATTTACAATATATTACCAAAACCCTAACCCTACCGATGTTAGGTCTTCCTCCCATGTGTGCATGATGTTCTTCCTTCCAGTTGTCGCTTTCCTTGTGCACACTTTCTTGCATGCGTGCGTGTTGTGTTTCCCTCCAGCTGTAACTTCAGTTTTTGCATGCTTTCTTTCCCCACAATCATCCTTCTTTCCACTTCGACCATCCTCCTTTCCACTTTGGCCTGCTGCCAACAGGACCCCAACACTAACTTGTGGTTCTTTCGAAGCCATCTAATCCTTCTGATCTTCCTCAATCTCCTTGGTGATCATCTAGAACTTTTCCTTGAGCTATGTTGCTTGTGTCAATGCCTGCGCGGTCTTCTCCTTGATTGTGCCCACTACTTGGACTCCCAATTCATCGTTGATCAATCATGCACATTGTATCTGGGTATGTGCTATCTGTTTCTTAACTACTTCTGCATGTGCCAATACTTCTGCTACCTTCTCTTGTAATGGATCTATTTGAGCCTGATGCTCCTGTTTCTGTGTTTGTGTAGTGATAAGTTTTTCTTGCATCTTCTTCATCTCCTGCATCCCTTTGAATCCTTATGGGATTGGTATGGTATTCTGATTCTTCTTGAGTTCTTGGATCACTGCATTGATCCTTTCCTCTTCCTTGTCCCACTGTTGGACCTATGGATCCTCCTCCAACTCTATCCAAACTTGCACTGCTTTATCAAACAATTCAACTGTTGTGCTAACCTGCTGCTCTATCTCCTGCAACTGCGTTGTTGCTTCCTGTTTCCTTTTCTCCTTGATTGTTGGTGGAGTGGTTGGTGTGAGATGTTCTCGAACATTCTCGATCTCCTTCTGATACTGATAAATTGCCTACGCAATTCGATCAATATTTTCCGTTGTTGCGATCTCCTCACTCTGCGCGGCCTTTGGAATCTTCTCATAAGTTCCTGCTACTTTCCGCTCCAATCCTTTTAAGAACTCCCTTTCCTCCTCGGTCTCATATTTGGCGTTCTCGTAGCCTTCTTTCAATTCATCTTGTTTCTTTCTTGCATGCTTCAATTTGATTAAGTCTCTGTGTGCGCGAGATTGTACCTTGTGGTTGACGCTCACCTGCAACCTGTGTAATGCCCCTGATGGTATCCTTGTCAACACAAGTTGTATTTGGCTTAAGTCTTTCAAGGGTGTCTACCCCACAATCCCATCCATGTGCAACATGTTGGGGTTGATATGGAATGTTACGTGTGGCTGCAATATCCCCTTTTTCTGACTGTCGATCTTCCTCTTGCACTCTTCCCTTTGTCTGTGGTGTTGATGGCTCTATGCCTCTATTGCAGCTTGCTATTTGTACTTCCCCGAATTTCTGGAGGAACTACCCCATTTCTGCCAGCTCTTTTTGCAGTTTGTCCCTGTGATGTGATGCCTGGTCGAAGTCCTCTGCTAGATAGTCCTGGACCATTATGGCGATCATTTCCCCATCATCCTCCATGATCGTATAGTTTGGAAATGCTAGTTGTGCCTTTGATTTCTTGCACGTGCCTTCTGCCTGTGCGGCTGGTCTCTTATTTTCCCCTGGTTCCTATGTGTTGGGATTTCAGGTAGTCTCCTGCACTCCCTCAACCTGTGTCTGTTGTTCGTTGGTCGGTTGTGTAGTCTCTTTCTTCCCCTTCTGGGTTCCTATCTTCTTTGACCCTTCATCTTCCTGAGTTGGCTTGCCTTGGCCCGTTCTTCGTTTCTTGTGCACTTGGATTTCCGAAGGCTTTGTTTCTACCTGCTCTATTATTCTTTTCAGTACTTCCTGGGTAATGGTTGGGATCCTCCATTCGTCAGGCCATTCATTGATGACCATGTCGATATCACCCTCTGTGATGTAGTAGCGCATCTGTAGCCATTGTTTAGTTGGATCCTACCTTGCTTGTACCCACATTGTTTGTCGTGTGGCCCGAAAATTGGCAATGTTCGCATATCGCACGACAACCTCTGGTGTTATTCTCCATGATCGGTTGATGGATTCATGTATGTCTCATAGGTATGCTTCAAATATGATTCCATTCTCCCTCTTATGCTTGCTATTCAGCCCAACTCTGAGCAATAGATACCTCCCTCCCGTTGGTTGTGGTCTGGTACAAAAAACTACATACCCTAGTTCTTGCCATCCCATGAAGGCTATTAGGGTAATCAACCATGAGTAATGGAACTATGTGCCTAGGTCCTGCGCATACTTGTAGTCCTCTTGGAATAAGTTTAATAAGTATGGCACCCAGCTCATTGAGGTGCCTTCTGCGCACTGGGCTGTAACTGCAATGACTCCCGCTGGTACTTCCTCTCTACTACATTTTCTTAGCAACTTGCAGGCTAATATTTTCACACCTAATTGTGTGGATGCATTGTTGATCTGTTTGATAATGATTTCTCTCATCCCCCTGGAGGTGCCATACTTATTCTTCATTTCTTTTGCCAGCACTTTCTCCTTGGATTTTTCGTCCAGAACCAATGCAGGATCCATACCCCGGACTGGTAACCCTGTTATTTGCGTAATAAGCTCAACAGTTATGGGGATGGGTTTGTCTAGCCATATGTCCCCTCCATGTGTGACTGCTAGCAAATTCTTGATGCATGTTGTTGCATGTTGGTGAAACAGACCTAAGATTCTTGTTTTCTCCAGCCTAATTTCCCATTGGTATGGCTGGTTAATCATTTCTCCAAGATGAGTTGTGCCTATGGTTTGTATAAAGACCCTCTGCGCAAGTTCCAGGAACTTGGCTTCGTCTACTACATCATGGTCTGAATATTTGAGCTTCCCGACGTGACTAAGTAGCTCTGGTCCTACCTATACTCCAGCTAGTATGCGTGGTAGAAAAATTTCTGCTGCAGGTTTCTTGCGGAGTGAGCTTGGTATATGTACTTTGTCTTTTTGCTGCGGTGGCTAGCTCGAAGTTCCATAACTTCCAGTTACTCCCACGTAATACATTATGGCCAAGCCGAGACATCTTCAACGGTATTTTCTGTTGGGTGTTATGAGATGGGCGTTTGAGACTCATCTGTCTCCACTGCTGCTTCTGGATTCTGTGTTGTTCCATTAACTTCCAGGGTTGCTTCGTTGCTCTCTGGTTGCACCTCCTCTTGGGTTTCTGCTTCCTAGCTCTAAGGCTGTTGCACCGTTATTGGCGTATCTACTTTCATGACCTTTGCTCCTGGCTGTTGAATTTCTTCCAGAATCGGTGTAGAATTCACCGGTATCGTCCCTGGGGATGGGATTTCATCGATATCGAAGATCTCCGGCTATTGTTGTTCATTCTCTTCCAATGGTCCTCATGACCTAGTTTGAACCCTAGTCGGTCTAACACTCTGGCTTGCTTCTGTTGGCTTTGGTGGTGCCATATTGCTGACTGTCAAATGTTTGTTGGGTTCGAATAACTTATGTGATCTATGTAGTCTCGATCTATGCGTTCTAGCTACTATTACTCTTTGTTTGTTCTCCTTTCGCGAATAGATTAGTTGCTCTCGTGATCACATGTTGTATCTGCTTCCCATGAAGCTTCTCGAGCACACTTCCTCCATTATGGGTGTAATGCATCTGCAGCGGTTTTGTACTTGCCATTACTCTTGCTTTATTGTCTCCACTTGGCACGATTAATGTGATGTCCCATCAGTCCTTTCCGTCCCTTAATTTCACCTAGTGTTGTCCTATCGTATTGCCTTTGCTAACTTTCATTTTCCCACTTGCTTCCCTTTGTATGTAATCGTTGTTCTTGCCTTTTCCAAGTTCGTGTTTCTAATTTCATGCGACCTTTCTATCTCTGGCGTACCACGCCCTCTTTAGTTTTGTTTCCTTTTTATTCTATGTTTGATTCTTTATTTTTTATTTTTTTTACTACGCGGTGAGTGGTCGACTGTCCTTATACATCTTCAATCGGATCACATTGATCATTCCTCTAAGTTTTGCACTTGCTAAATCTCTTAACTATACATCTCCTCCATCTGTCACAGATTTTACTCCGTATGGTCCTAACCAATGCATTCTGAGTTTTCCCAGGTGCTGAAATGATTTACTTTCATACATCAATACTAGATCTCCTTCCTTGAACGTTTTCTTCTTGATGTGTCGATCATGCCAAGATTTGTCTCTTGCTTTCTTCACTTGTTGACGGAATCCTACCAAGATTCAGTCTTCCTCCATAGTCAATAACTGATTCAGTCTCTCCTGTACTGCGCCTCATTCTGTCATTTGTGTGATAGCTGCTACGCGTAAGCTGGGTACTAAAACTCTAATGGCACTACTGCTTCTTGGCCATAAACCAGTTTAAATGGCATGTGCCCCGTCAAATTTTTGAATGTAGTCATGTATGCCCATAATATTGCTGGTACTTTGAGGTCCTAGTCGTCTTTGTTGTCATTACAAATATTTGTCAGTGCGTTCTCCATAATTTTGTTGAAGGCTTCCACTATGCCATTTGCCTGTGGGTGATACGATTTTCTCTTCTCGTGATGGACTTAAAACTCTTTAGTCATCGTGCAGATGGTGTTGTTTATGAAGTACGTGCCTTGGTCGCTCATCAAAATTCTTGGGCACCCAAATCTAGTGATTACTTGTTCAAACAAAAAGTGTGTTGTTGTTTTTGTGCTGCAATATTTTACTGGTGCGGCTTCCACCCATCTTGTTAAATATTCTGTCACGGTGATGATGTACCTTTCCCCTATTCTTTTGGTTGGTGGGTTAATTGGTCCCACAAAGTGTATTGCCCATTTGTCAAATGCTTGTAATGTTACTTGTGGTCATAGTGGCATCTCGTCTCTTTTGTTGGGTTTGCCTACCCTTTGGCAAACATCGCATCTTTGGCAGTACTCCTTCGAGTCTTTGTGAATCATTGGCCACCATAGTCCTGTGCGTAATACCTTATGTGCAGTAGCTTTCCCTGCATAATTTCTTCTTGCTATTCCCTCTTGGGATTCTGCTAAAATTCTTGGTCTTTTGTACTCTAACACCTATCTTCACAAAATGATATCTGCGCCCATTTTTTATAGGTGTCCTGCAATCAGTTGGTAGTCGACAACACGAACTACCAGATTATTCTTATGCACGGTGGTATATTCTTGTGGCGCAGTACCTGTACTCAAGTACTGAATGATATATGTGAAGTATTCATCAGCAATATGTATTGAGAATAACTATGCATCTGGAAAGTTGTCTTCTAAATTCGTAGGTTCTTCTCAATTTGTGACCCTTGACAGGTGGTCAGGTCCTACATTCAATCTTCCTGGTTTAATTATTACTTCAAAGTCAAATTCTTGAAATAGCAGTAACCATCGACAGATTCTCCCCCCCAACACTATCTTTTTGACTAGGTATTTCAGGGCTGAGTGATCTGTGAACATATTAAAGAGTTTTCCCAATACGTAATGCATGAACTTTTGTAGTACATAGACCATGGCTAGGCTTTCTCTTTCTGTCATGTTATAATTATGTTCTGCGTCTGATAACTTTCTGTTTGCGAACGCTATCGGGTGATCCAAGTCTCTCGCTCCTAGTTGCGCCCAGATAGCTTCAAGTGTTATCGCTGATGCATCTACATGCACATGGAATGTCTTTTCCCAGTCTGGAAATACTAATATCACCGCGGTAACCATATTTTCCTTCAAGGTATCCAGACCGTGTTGACACTTGTCCTTCCACTGAAACTTAGTATCCTTCCTGTTAACGCTCTGTAAATTCCCAGAGGTTGTTGGGGGTAGAAGAAATTTACCAGACGTAACTTTATCCAACCACCTCGAAACTGGGATCTAGCCCTTCCAGTTTCAGAGAGGGATCTCTCTATAAAATTTAACTTTGTTTTAGTTTTCAAATATTAGGCTAGTTAAATAAATCGGACTGTGTTGTCTGTTTTTTGTAAATTGGCTGAAATAGGGTTTACGCATCCATTGGGCTTTGGGGTCTATTTTATAGATATAGGGATCCGAACAGAAATCTTAAAGAGTCTTTTCACAGGGAAAGATAATGTAGTTATTGGATTCTTTAGCAATAAAGTGATGGACAACAAAAAAAATGATATTATTAATTAAAGTAAAGAAGAAATTAAGAATTCCTTTATCGTAACATCAGAAGATAAACATTGAGATCTTCAAAAGTCGAAAAAAGGGTATACGAAGATAAATCCTGCAACATTCGCTACTTTTAAATGATCAGATTAGAAAACAATATGATAATTGAGAGAGATAAACATTTAACACAGAAGAGTAAACATCACCAATAAACAACACACAAGAATCTTGTGAAACGTCCCTTTGTATTAGTGGAAGATCTCTTGATAAAAATTCACAGTGCTTACAGCTTACAGGGTGTAAAGATCAACCCTCAGTACTTCAAAGTTTGAAGTATTTATAATCAAAATTACAAATGACCCTATCATTAATGATCAAGACGTGGCAAGATTTGAATCTCACTAACTAAGTAACAAAATACAAAACTATAGGTAACTGATGATGATGTGTTGAATTTCTCATGCTGATTTTGGGGAAGGTCGTTGGTGAGTCATCCACTAGAATTTAACTACTCTGCATGCTGACTTGGATGGGAAACCTCATCCCTCATTCGATCAAATTACAAAGATCCTCCCATCTTTGTTGACTGGGAGTGGTGACTTTGAGCAATCTCCGGTAGATCTCATCCATTTTTGTATACTTGGAAAATGACGGCTTGACAATGAAAATATACTTGATCTCGTGTTGTATGCTGAGGTCTAGCTGCAAAGTCTCCAAGAATGCCTTTCCTGTTATACTTCCCTGTATTCCCGAAAACTTGGAACTGTCCTTGGCCACCGTGGCAATTTTCTGCTTGTAGTCAAATAAGGTCATCAGCTTATCATTCAAGACCAACCAACCAGGAAGACCCTTCTTCTATAAGGAATCAATTTTGCTAAAAAATCTTTGAACTCTGACGTCCATGTTCTATAATTTCTCCTCCAGATGCAACATCAACCCCCTTTTGGTCAGAAGCCTCTTGACTTCGAGGATGGTTTATGTCTTGTCTTCGATTTTCAGGTCTTCTAGCTCTTCCTTGATCTTCGAATTCAGAAATCGAATGATTTCATTTTCTTCAGTGGACATTTCCCCCAGCTCTCCTTTTATCTTGTCAATAGCCTGTCTGCTCCTTAGCAACAATTCATTTTGTTCGAACATGATCTCCACCATAGGCCATATTTAGTTTATATATTTGGAGATATCCATCCAAATATTCTCCTTGGCTTCAGCAAGTGTTTTTCCCGTCACTGTTTGCTTTTGCAGTTGTTATAGTTCCTGCTTGAGATTTTTCGATGTTTGCTTCTCAATGTGGAAGCTTGTCTGGTAAGAAGTCTTGAGTTCCTAAAGACTCTCAACCTCCTTTTCCAGTCTGTTGATTTCCGTTTCTTGTAGGTTCATCTCCTCCATGGATTTTGCTAGATCCATTGTCTTTTCCAGAGCTGACAGTGGGGTGGTTGATGGAATTTTTGTTGTGGTCATTGTTTCTACAGTTGTTGTGCTAACTCCTATGAGTGCAACTTCACTCAATGGAATGACTTCCATAGGTGTTGATTGTTCCTTCTCCTTTAACAACCTTTCCATCTCTGCTTCCATCTCTTTTAACTGTGCATTATGTTCCATGATCAACTTGAGTATTTCATCATTTTCACCTTCTGTCTCAGCTATCTCCTTTGCCTGTGAGTCTTTTGTAGGTGGAAGTTTTAGTTTCTTTCTCAGGGATGCTATGTCAGCATTATTTTTCTTGAGCATCTCCTCAGTTGCTTTCACATTTTAGGGGTCATACCAAATCTTGAGCACCAATTATTCCAAAGATTTAATTTGGTTTTCCTTTGTAAAGGATAATATCTTCTCCAACTTTAATTGTGTCTGAACATTGTTTAGAGAAACCTGTAATTTAGTAGTAGTAGTAGAAGCATTTGCCAAAGTAGACAAAACCATTTGTCCATTTTGTCTGTGTATATCCATCTAATCAACTGGATGTACATCTCTAGTGTTGAACTCAAATGTTTCTCTCTTATAATCGTTGATCGCCTTAGGGTAGGGCACTTGTGCCTGCAGAAAGTCCATATGCATCTTGGCTTTCTCTGTATCAAAAGATGATAACAGTCTGTGTTTTGTCGTGGACGTTTTCTTCCAAAATTGAGCATAGGTGTTGCTGGTCAGCATCTGATTCTTCTTCTTGATCATATCGTATTTCTCAAAAATACTCAACTTTGCTCCCCCTTGATTTGACTAGTTTATTAGTGAAGTGTCAGTATGCTTCTTGGATGAAGAAGTAGACATGATCTGTTGGTTGATTGAGATCAAAGGTGATTGATCACCTTTCATAGCTGTGGTGGGCTGGTTTTCCTTTTCATGAGTCGTGTCATTCGTATGAATGGATTTTGGCCTTTTGACGAATTGTTTGAAGGTGAACTCTGTAGAGTTCCTTCTGAGCAGCGAAGTCCAAGATGTTACTGCCTGAGGTTTGTCATCCTTGTCAATTTTCTGCATCAGGAAGGAGAACCTTTTTGCTTGAAAGAAGGTGAACATGTAATCCAGTATTGATGAATACCAGAACATACCGTCTGTGGCGAATTTAGAAAGTTGATTGTGGATGTTCTCTGCCAAAAAAGTGTTGTAGTCAAACTGGATGGTGGCCTTTTCCTCAGCAGAGAAAATGGATAGGAACCCCAATATAGGTTCATCTACCCATTCGTCTGAAAAATAGCCAAGTAGACAACAAAGTGATGAAATCACTTAGTTTCCCTTTTCTGAGAACAGGGAGGAATGATACGGGGGATTTTTCTTAGGGGGTTGAGCATCCCGTGGGAGGAAAAGCTCAAAAATATGGGCTCTTTGAGGAAAAGACAGATTCTGGTACAACTCTGTTAGGATTTCAAGATTGAAAGAGGAGGCAGATTCGGCTCTAGATACCTGCAACATTTGATCAATGGCCTCTGGTGTGATAAAAAAAAGAGTTTCTCCGGACGAAGAAACTACGGCTCTCTGGTCGGGGATTTAATGAGCTTGACATTTGAGGGCGAATTCGGGCAAATGATGGACTTGGGGAAAGAGATATAGAGGAAGATTGGACTCCCAGAGCCCAATCTCATCGCTTTGATCTAGGAATGTGTCTTTAAACCATGACTACAATTCTGCAAATCAAATTCGCACTTGGTCTATGAGATGAGATAATCCTTGTCGGCTAATGGAATCTGGTCGAGGTCGACAGGAGGTGGGAGGAATGGATTTTCCTCGACCTCTTCTTTTTTAGACTTTGGCGCCATCGCTTACAACAATACTTGCAAATGAAACAAAAATGTTAGTGGGTAATGGCTATGGTTGGGTCGATGACAGGATCGGTGAGGGGAAAAAAGTTGTTTGGTGTGCGGAGAGAGTGAATAGTGTGCAAATGGTGGAATAGGAGCTAGTTTTGAGTGAATGGGTATCCGTTGGGCGCGGGGGACAAGTCAGAAGGCTAACGAATATGTTAGCATGTAGAAAATGGCCAATGGATCGTTTGAAGTGTGAGATGGAAGGTGAAGGATGGGTGACGGGTGCAACAAGGTGACATGGGGGGCGCTGATTGGAGAACAACAAGCGTGAGGTGACTCGTGATAGGTGACTAGGGGAATGAACTACCAGAGTTATGAGACGAGACTTGTAGGGGAAGGTAGTGGGGTGTGATGTCATGAGGTGGTAGTGGTATGTCAAAAGGGTGGTAAGTGGTAAATGGTTTTGGAGCGGAGGGGTTTTGATGTAATCGATTCATGCCACTTTAGGGTGGGGTCCACTAGGAAAAACCACTTCATTTTGGACCTCCCCACCGTTATAGATAGAATGGTCGGAGGGGGTCCAGAAACTCTTGTCAGTTGTTCATCCGCGCGTCGTCATCTGGACCATAGATCTATGCGCTCTTGTTAACCAACATTCCGGACCCCCCCCCGCCCCCCCCACCGTTAAAGGAAGAACGATCGAGGGGGTCCAAAATTACATCTTGACCGTAGATCTGGGTGCCAATAACTCAGCCGTAGATCTATGCACAAACTTTAGTCTATCAGCGCGAAGTCGTATATGAAACAGGAGCTTAGGCTTATTTCTTTTTGTGGGTTTTCTCTGCTTTCCCTGATGTTTGCCACCATGGGGTTAGGCAACACACTTTCAAACATCAAAGACATGAATCTACATCAATCATCATGCATATTTTATTGAAATAAAGTCAAGTAACCTATGTTCTAACCTATTCACCTATGACATTTAGCCCATATTAAACTGTTAGACTAAAAATTACTCTACCCTAGGGTTATTTGACCAAGATTTGACAGTTTGATCAAATTTATTCACTAGCTAACCTATCTACTTGGCTAAGATTAAACAGTTTAGCCAATCTTATTCACTAATCCTATCAACATCAATTCAAAAGGACTTGACCATGTTTAAACAGTATGGATCAAGTCATTTTGCATGGGGATTTGTTCATTTTTTTTTTATGCCCTCTTTTATTCTTTTTCTCATTTTTTTCTTTTCTTTTCTTTTTATTTTCAAATCATTTACAGAATGAAACATTATTTGCAAACCAAAAACACTAAAGGAATAAATCTCAATCACCAATTGATCTTATAAATTATAGGGTTATAACAGCGTCTCCACCTGGGGATGTTACTTTCCTTGTGAAGTGCCAAGAATCATGTTCCCTGATGTCTTGAAAGATTTTCCAGAGCTTCTTCTGCTATTTGATTTGTTTTATTTTTTGAAAATTTTGAAGACAATGTCCAGTGGCTCAGGGCCTTCTTTGCGGGCTTCAACCATCTGATCAACGTTATCCACTCAAAAAAAAATGCAAGTAAAATAAAATGGTGTGTACGATGGAAATGTGTGACAAAGGCATTTACTGGGGAGGTGAATAGTGCTTCAGCATCCTACCATTTACAGGTCCATCTGGCAGGTTTGTCCCATCACTATTGTTGAGTAGAAACGCGTTATTTCCTCTGAAGGCTTGAATCGTGTAAGGGCCCTTCCATAAACTGTCGAACTTGCCATGTTTCACCTTATCTTCATTTCTATCTTCCCACCTCAGAACCAAATCACCTGACTCAAAGTCATCTTCTTTAGTTCTTTTGTCAAAGATCTTTTTGATTCTTTTCTGGACGACGTGAGTTTTGTTGTAAACTTCTTCTCTAGATTGTTGCAAATGTATCATCTGGTTTATTCATATTTGGGAGTCATTTGGTTCAGCTTGCATCTCATGTAACAATTACATGACAGGAACCCCTAAAGAGGTAGGGAAAACTGCTTCAGTGCAATAGACCAACTGGTATGGAGACATACCAATTGAGCTCTTGGTGGTCAGTCTGTTAGCCTAAAGTGAAAAAACCAGCTTGTTATGCCAGGACTTCTTGTTTTATTGTAGTGTCTTCTTGATGATATTCACCATAGTTTTATTAGAGGACTCAGTCAGCCCATTTCCCCAAGGGTAATAAGTTGTGGAGTTTCCCAAAGTGATATGATACTGGCTACAAAACTCTATGATCTTTTTGGATCGGAAGGCAGCTGCATTGTCAGTTATGATTTTTCTGGGACATCCAAAACAAGACAAAATATTATTTTCCAGAA
The DNA here is from genome assembly GCA_010110895.2 of Picea sitchensis. Taxonomy (NCBI): domain Eukaryota; kingdom Viridiplantae; phylum Streptophyta; class Pinopsida; order Pinales; family Pinaceae; genus Picea; species Picea sitchensis. The sequence goes on along the minus strand of SNQJ01S0018295.1, from coordinate 32,609 downwards.
ATTTAATGATGACAGAGTCAGTAGCTTGCATGCTTGGTACAGCTTCGATCCATTTTGTGAAATAGTCTGTGGCAGTGAGAATCCATTTGTGCTGGCCCGAAGAAGGAGGGTGTATCTCTCCGATGAATTCCAAACCCCATTTTTGGAAAGGAGATTCAACTGAGATGGATTTCAGTGGTAAAGGCAGGAGCTTCTTCTTACCTTCAAACACTTAACATTTGTGGCATGAGGTGACTCTCTGATGTACATCAACAAACAATGTAGGCCAGTAAAACCCAGCTTTGGGGATCTTATTGGTTGTAGTCGTCCAACTCAGATGCCCACCACAGTCTCTTGCATGAAAATCCCACAGAACCTTGTCAGCTTCATCTTTTAACATGCAATTTAACAAAATACCTCCAGGATCTTTCCAAAAAAGATTGCCTTCTAGAATACAAAATTTCAATGCTTTCAAATTCAAAAACCTAGCTTTAGTTTTAGTCGGACTAGGGGGATCTTGTAAATTATGCAGGAAAAATATTAGGTCTGCATACCATGGAGAGTTTAGGAATGCCTATTTCACAGTTGGAGTCGCCTACTCTCCCTGCTCATCAACTGTAACCAAGAAATTAATATCTAAAGCATGGAAATTAGATCCAACCATCAACTTTGCTAGACCCTGACCTTTGATCAGTTTAGTAGGCTTAATCTCTATATCATATTCTAGAATAACAACAATCCATTTTCCTCTTCTGTCATCTGGATTATCCTAAGTTAGAATATCTTTTACCACTACATTCGGAACATAAGCAATTGTGTGGGAATGGAGTATATAGACTCTAAAGTCCTTTATGGCTTTTACCAGAGAAAAAGCTTGTTTCTCCATTATTTTGTAATTCAATGTAGCATCTCTTAAACATTTGTTGAGAAATGCTATGGGTTGTTCATACCCTTCGTTGTTTTTCTGCATTAGTATTGTTGCAATGGTGTGTTCAGATGCAAAAGAGAAAAGGTAAAAGTCTTTGGCGAAGTTAGGACTAATCAAAACTGGAGCTTGTGTGAGTGCATGTTTAACCTATTCAAATGACTGCTTGGATTTTGTGTTCCATTTTATATTTGTGTCTTTTTTCAACATTTTTGTGATGTTCCTAAGAAGTTTAGTTAGGTTGGGTATGAATCTTCTTAGGAAGTTTATTTTACAAATGAAAGATTGTAACTCCTTGATGTTCCTAGGGTGTTCTAGTTTTTGAATGGCCTCTATTCTGTTGGGATCTATTTTGATTCTGTCCTTAGAGATTATGTGTCCCAACATTTTTCCTTCCTCTAACCCGAAAAGGATTTTCTTAGGATTCATAGAAATCCCAAATTCTATGCATTTCTCAAGCACTCATCTGAGATGTTGTAAGTGCTCTTCGTCGGATTGGGAGTAAACCATTATGTCGTCCAGATAAATGACTATAAATATACCAAGCTCATCCGCAAAAGCAATGTATATTGCTCTTTAGAAAGTGACCCCAGTGTTCATCAAACTAAAGGGCATCTTCACGTACATGAAGGTTCCCCAAGGTGTGGTATAGGATGTTTTCTCCTGATCATTCGGAAATCAATGCAAATCCTGATTTCTCCAGTCTTCTTTCTGGTCGGAACTAGATTAGAAACCCATTTGGAAAATCTTAGGGGAACTATGATTTTGGCATCATACATCTTTTTTATTTCTTTTTCTATCAGGGGAAGTAACTTGGGATTGATTCTCCTAAGTTTCCATATGAAAGGTTTGTGTTCTTCTTTTATCAGGATCATATGTTGTATGATTCTTGTGTCGTAAGATTTTAAATCTTCATAACCCCAGGCAAACACGTCTACGTATTCCTTGAAAAGTTTAATGTATTTGAGTTTCTGCTCAGGGGGTAGAGATTCGGAAAGTTTTACCATCTTGGGTTTCTCCTCTGTCCCTATGTTACATTCTTCAACCTCCTTACCACTAGCTTCAATTTTGGGTTTTTTCTCCACATCATTAAAATCAAACAGGTCCTCTAAAGGAACAAAACCCCTAGGTAACACATTATTTTCTAAAGGAAAAACATCATAATCTACTTCATCTTCATTCAATTCATATGAATCTACTTTATTTACACTATCATTTTCAAAAATTGATTTATTTGCATCTTCATCATCTTTTTCTAAGTCTATATTTGTACATTCGAAGTCATTTTTACATTGTAGAAAATCTTCAATTTGATCGTCATTCCCAAATACTTGCCAGTATTTGATGTTTTCTGGGACAATCGGTCTACACTTCACCTCTATTGTGTAAGGGAGAGTGGACCGGAAAGGTATCTTGCATGTAGCTGCCAACGTGGCCAACCCATATGCTAAAATGTTCTGTCCCCTGGGCATCACCTGCAAATCAATTTTTGTGAAACATTGAAGGGCATCCAAAACAACATTCCTATAAGCTCTAAGTCTTGGATGTTTTGTTGCATACTCACCTTTAATTTGTTTGATAATCAATTCAGAATCGCCTCTTACCATGATTTGTTTGGCACCAACCTTCTTCAGTAGTTTCAGGTCGAGCATCAAAGCTTCGTACTCGGCTATATTGTTAGTGCACTGAAAATTCAGTTTGTAAGAATGACTCTCTGAATACCGTGATTTGTTATTGTGCAACCAAACTCCATCTCCATCTCCCTCCTTGCTCATATCTCCATCGAAGTCCATGCTCCAGAAATCTGCTGGCAGTTCCTCACTTTCTACAGTTGCAGTTCTTCTTACCTCAATGATTTCCTTATCTTCTTTCAAATCAGGTGTATCCTCTTCCAACTGAGCGATTTGTTCTTCCATATAACCATCATTATACATGATGAAGGAATCCAGATCGGAATGAGCAGAGTATAGTGGGTAGTTATGCGTATTTTCTTGACTACTGACCATGTATTTCATCAACATCTCTCTGTACAGTCTTCTCTATTGTCCAAATGTTGGGACTATGGAATAAGACATATCTAACTCCAAGGTAACTTTCATCTTGGCCCCCCAAGACTTGGATAGAAACATACCATATTTCGGGGGGATGTATGCAACGACAACATCCATAACCATGATTTTTGTTGGGATTTGAACTAGGGTGATACATAAGTCTTTAATCAATCCAATGCATCTAACCTTACTGGAGTCAAAAGAATGCAAATCTTTGTAGGGTCTAGTTACCTCGAGTCCCAACTTCTCCATCACTGCTTTGGTAATTAATTTGTGAGAGGCACCTGAATCAAGCATAGCATTGTGCAGAATCAGGTCGTGGATATTCAGGTTGATGTAGAAATGGTCAACGACACTGGTGTCAACCTGACCATCGACTTCAGGGCCAAACAAGAGCTCAAGATGATCATTAGTAATATTTACCGTATTCGAATGATTTGCTTATCTGACGGTCAAGGCCTTCATGCCTATCTCTGGATCAATGCTCAACGCTTTAATTACCTGCGACCTGTAAGCATTTTTACTCATTAGCTCGGAAAGGGGGATGGGAATTTTTAATTTGGCTAATTCCCCTTCAAGGCTGAAAGTAGTGGAAAATTTGCTTAGGCTCTGTGTTTCTGATTTGTCTACCACGGTCTTCTGGCAAGAAGTAATTCATTGAATATATGATGAAACCTCAGTCTGAGTCGATCTTTGCAAAATGGTAGGGTTTATTTTTGCAGGAGGTTCATCATTACTCCTCTCAGGCGCTTTCTTGGTGGAAATCTCAGAAGTTTTCTTGATTTCGACTATTTTCTTCGTTTCAGTTGCCTTCTTTAGAGGGTTCTCATTCGTCTTTTTGCTTCTTAGATTGTATTGCCTGTGTACCTCCATTACGTCATTTTCAAATTCCTGTTGTTCTGTTACCTCGGCTTCTTCATTTACCTTTGTTTGAGAAAGAAGAAAAAGTTCTTTCTCTTCCTGAGTGAGAAATATGGCCTCGTCATCGTGAATGCCCATGAGGTTTATATGTGTGTCATCCAATTCTTCAATTATCTCCTCACCTTCATCAGCTTAATTTTCCTGAAGGGGTGGTATGATCTGTTGATTGGGACCCCTCTATTCTCTTTGATCCCTAAGATATCTCTGCCTTATTTGGGTGGGATTTCTCCTGAAGTTCGGATTCTAAATCTGAGGAGCGACTTGTTTTTCTCTTGGAGGATTCCTTTCAACTATAGTGAGTCTCTCCATCATCCTTTCCATTTATCTGGTTAAGGAGTCCAGTTTGGCATCTGAGGAGGACATGGTAGGTTCCTCTTTAATCGTGACTCTCCTTTCTATCCTCTATCATGCTCTTCTAGATAACAGGTTGGCTTCTACACTTACTGCACTTTTCTGCATGTCCTCCAAAGTGGCAGAATTTCTTTCCCTTAACTTATATGACATGTCAGCATCAAAACCGTCAGGAAATTGTATTAATTCCAAACTTTGTGGGGGTTTGATATCTGTCGGAATTGCGTTGTACAGATTGTTGAAGTGGGTGCAGTAGTCCTACACTGTCTCTCCTTGGTTTCTTCTGATGTTTTTGTATTCTGACAAGATCTGGAGAGTATTTTTCTTTACCTCCCACCTGTCCAGAAAACTTATTTGAAAAGCGGCAAGGTCAACCACAGAAGAAACATGTAAGGCTTTGAACAATTTCTTAACGTCCCCAGTTAGACTCTACGCGAAGAGTCTCATTTGAACGTCATCTTCATCTAATTCATACAAATCAAAATAGTCATTCATTTTGTCAACATGTTGTTGCACATTCAAAGGCCCAGTACCATCAAACTTTGGAAGTCTTGTTCAGTAGTCCTGGGGCATGGAGTGTAAAGGTGTGACCAACACCAAGGGAGCATATCTGGCTGCCATGATAGGTGGACAAGGTGGAACAACAACCTGGGTGATTGGTGGGGAAGTCACCGAAGTTGTGGAGGATGAAGGGCTGGAAGGAGCAAAATGAGTGGGTTGAGGTTTTACAGAAGCTACAACAATAGTTATGGAAAAAAGTTTGACCAACTGTTGGAAGTGGGCTTGGTATAAGGCTTGATCAATATTTGCTACCAAATTTTCTAACTTGTCAAATTCCTCAAGAAATCTATGATCAGGGTCTGCCCTGGGAGAAAGTATTTCAGGGGTCCGGGGTTGTGGGATGGTTTGATCTAAAACTATTTCAGTCACAAAGATATCAGATTTTGTTCTAAATAGGCTTTGTTAAAAAGTGGTGTCGAACTCGAGATCCTGAAGGGAAACAAGTTTCTATGGGAGAGAAGGGGACCTACGAAGGGGACTATGACTTCCGGAGCCTTCTGCAGTGGTTTTATTTCTGAGTAGTTGTTCTGGATTATCAATTGCTATTACAAGTTTTGGATCTGGGTGAGATCTGGTGTAAACTCTTTTAGGAGCCAGGATTTTTAATTTTTTATGGATCTAAATTAATATGTACAAACTTTTTAACAACCTCTGAACATTATCTCCTTTTCTTTTTTAGATTTTGTGATTTTTCAGAAATAAAGTTTTCTTCTAGGGAAAAGAAATCGTGGTACTGAAAGTTTGTTTAGTTCCCCAGTATGGTCGCCACTATGTTAATGCTTTGTAAATTCCCATAGGTTGTCGGGGGTAGAAGAAATTTACCAGAGGCAACTTTATCCAACCACTTTGAAACTGGGATCTAGCCCTGCCAATTTTAGAGAGGAATCTCTCTATAAAATTTAACTTTATTTTAGTTTTAAGATATTAGGCTAGTTAAATAAATCAGACTGTGTTGTCTATTTTTTGTAAATTGGCTGAAATAGGGTTTACGCATCCATTAGGCTATGGGGTCTGTTTTATAAAGATAAGGATACAAACAAAAATCTTAAAGAGTCTTTTCACATGGCAAGATAATGTAGTTATTGGATTATTTAGCAATAAAGTGATGGACAACATAAAAAATGAGATTATTAATTAAAGTAAAGAAGAAATTAAGAATTCCTTTACTATAACATTAGAAGATAAACATTGAGATCTTCAAAAGTCGGAAACAGGGTATGCGAAGATAAATACTGCAACATTCGCTACTTTTAAATGATCGGATTAGAAAACAATATGATAACTGAGAGAGATAAACATTTAACACAGAAGAGTAAACATCACCAATAAATAACACGCAAGAATCCTATGAAACGTCCCTTTGTATTAGTGGAAGATCTCTTGATAAAAAGTCACAGTGATTACAACTTACAAGGCGTAAAGATCAACCCTTGATACTTCAAATTTTGAAGTATTTATAATCAAAATTACAAACGACCTTGTCATTAATGATCAGGACATGGCAAGATCTGAATCTAACTAACTAAGTAACAAAATACAAAACTATAGGTAACTGATGATGATGTGTCAAATTTCTCATGCTGATTTTGGGGAAGGCCGTTGGTGAGTCATCCACTAGAATTTAACTGCTCCGCATGTTGACTTGGATGGGACACCTCATCCCTCATTCGATCAAATTGCACAAATCCTCCCATATTTGTTGACTAGGAGTGGTGACTTTGAGAAATATCTGGTAGATCTCATCCATTTCTATATACTTGGCAAATGTCGGCTTGACAATGAAAATATACTTCATCTCGTGTTGTATGCTAAGGTCTGGCTACAAAGTCTCCAAGAATGCCTTGCCTGTTATACTGCCCTATATTCCCAAAAACTTGGAACTGTCCTTGGCCACCGTGGCAATTTTCTACTTGCAGTCAGATAAGGTCATTATCTTATCGTTCAAGACCAGCCAACCAGGAAGACCCTTCTTCTGTAAGGCATCAATTTTGCTGAAAAATCGTTGAACTCTGACGTCCATGTTCTAGACTTTCTCCTCCAGCTGCAACATCAACCCCCTTTTGGTTAGAACCCTCTTGAATTCGAGGATGGTTTCTTTCCTATCTTTGATTTTTAGGTCTTCTAGCTCTTCCATGGTCTTCGAATTCAAAAATCGAATAATTTCATTTGCTTAAGTTGGAATTTCCCCCAGCTCTGCTTTTATCCTATCAATAGCCTATCTTCTCCTTAGCACCAGTTTATTTTGTTTGAACATGATCTACACCATAGGCCAGATTTCGTTTATGGATTTGGAGATATCCATCCAAATATTCTCCTTGGCTTCAGCAAGTGTTTTGCCCACCACTGTTTGCTTTTGTAGATATTGTAGTTCATGCTTGAGGTTTTTTGATGTTTGATTCTCAATGTGGAAGCTTGTCTGGTAAGAAGTTTTGAGCTCCTGAAGACTCTCAACCTCCTTTTTCAGTCTGTTGATTTTTGTTTCTTGTAGGTTCATCTCCTCCATGGATTTTGCTAGCTCCATTATCTTTTCCAAAGCTGACAGTGGGGTGGCTGATGGAATTTATGTTGTGGTGGTTGCTGCTACAGTTGTTGTGGTAACTCCTGTGAGTGGAATTGCACTTAATTGAATGAATTCCATAGGTGTTGATTGTTCCTTCTCCTTTACCAACCTTTCCAGCTCTGCTTCCATCTCTTTTAATTGTGCATTTTGTTCCATGATAAACTTGAGCATTTCATCCTTTTCACCTTCTATCTCAACTATCTCCTTTCCCTGTGAGTATTTTGTAGGTGGCAGTTTCAGTTTCTTTCTCAGGGATGCTATGTCAACATTCTTTTTCTTGAGCATCTCCTCAACTACTTTCACATTTTAGGGGTCATACCCAATCTTGAGCACCAATTATTCCAAAGATTTAATTTTGTTGTCCTTTGCAAAGGATGATATCTTCTCCAACTTTAATTTTGTCTGAACATTATTCAGAGAAACCTGTAATTTAGCAGCAATAGTAGAAGCATTTTCCAAAGCAGAGAAAACCATTTGTCCAGTTTTCCTATGTATATCCATCTGATCAGCTGGATGTACATCTCTAGTGTTGAAATCAAACATTGCTCTCTTATAATCAGTGATTTCCTTAGGGTCGGGCACTTGTGCCTGCAGAAAGGCCATATGCATCCTGCCTTTCTCTGTATCAAAAGTTGATAAGAGTATGTGATGTTTCATGGACGTTTGCTTCCAAAATTGAGCATAGGTGTTGTTGGTCAGCATCTGATTCTTCTTCTTGATCATATCGTATTTCTAAAAAATACTCAACTTTGCTCCCCTTGATTTGACTAGTTGATTAGTGAAGTGTCAGTCTGCTTCTTGGATGAAGAAGTAGACATGATTTGTTGGTTGCTTGAGATAAGAGGTGATTGATCACCTTTCATAGTTGTGGTGGGTTGGGTTTCCTTTTCACCAGTCGTGTCAGTCGTATGACTAGATTTTGGCCTTTTGGTGTATACCTGGAAATCCTCAGTCGAGACGTCGATGACAGAAGGAGAAGTATCCTTTCTGGGTCTTTTCTCTTTTGGTACCTGTGGTGTAGTTGTTTGCGGGATAATAACTAAAGGAGACTGTTGTTCTACCTCTTCCAGAGTGTTCACCTCCCACTTTGTTTGGTTCACAAACTTTTCTACCTCGAGCTTGGGTGTATGAACATACAGAATATTTTTATTCTTCACTCTCATCTCCGAGATGATCCCACATGGATCGTAGTGCCACATGAAACTTGTGTCGAACTTCATTTCCTTCAATATCTTGTATGCCTCTTCTCCGGTAGCTCGACTGTTGCAGATAAAAGATCCTATCTGCCCTTTAATCCTCAGTTGTTGTTTCTTCTTCAAAGACACAAAGTGTATATCATCTGAATTTATCATTTGTCTTATATACTCTAGGGAAAATATCCTAACAAGGAAAAACTTGGGCAACTTGTATGGAGCTAACTCGCACCTGTATACTCTGATTTCTGTGTGATTTTGATACAGGTACCAATCTTCCATCTTTGCGAGATCTAAGAGGTGTAATATTATCTGGATCTCTTCATTTATCATTGGCTCTAGTCTACCACTGAGAATGCTCACCACTGGATGGTAAAACTACTCGATGAATTGTTTGAGGCTGAACTTTGTGGAGTTCCTTCTGAGCAGTGAAGTCCAAAATGTTACTGCCTGAGGTTTGTCATCCTTGTCCATTTTCTGCATCAGGAAGGAGAACCTTTATGCTTGAAAGAAGGTGAACATGTAAGCCAATATTGAGGAATACCGAAACATGCCTTTTGTGGCGAATTTAGAAAGATGATCATGGATTTTCTGTTCCAGGAAAGTGTTGTAGTCAAACTAGATGGTGGCCTTTTCCTCAGCAGAGAAAATAGATAGGAACCCCAATATAGGTTCATCTACCCATTATTCTGAAAGATAGCCAAGTAGACAACAAAGTGATGAAATAACTTGGTTTCCCTTTTCTGAGAACGGGGAGGAATGATACAGGGGATTTTTCTTGGGGAGATGAGCATCCTGTGGGAGGAAAAGCTAAAAAATCTAGGCTCTTTGAGGAAAAGAAAGATTCTGGTACAACTCTGTTAGGATTTCAAGATTGAAAGGGGAGGCAGATTCAGCTCTAGATACTTGCATCATCTGATCAATTGCATTTGGTGTGATAAAGAAAAGAGTTTCTTTGGACAAAGAAACTACAACTCTCTGGTCGAGGAGGTAATGAGCTTGACATTTGAGGGAGAATTCAGGGAAATGATGGACTTGGGGAAAGAGATACAGAGGAAGATTGGACTCCTAGAGCCCAATCTCATCACTTTGATCTAGGAATGTGTCTTTAAACCATGACTGCAATTCTGCAAAATCAAATTCACACCTAGTCTCTGAGATCAGATAATCCTTGTCGACTAATGGAATCCAGTCGAGGTCCACAGGAGGTAGGAGGAAAGGATTTTCCTCGACCTCTTCTTTTTTAGACTTTGGTGCCATCGCTTCCAATGGTACCTACAATTGAAAACAAAATGTTAGCGGGTAATGGCTATGGTTGGGTCGATGACTGGATCAGTGAGGGGAAAAAAGTTGTCTAGTGTGCGGAGAGAGTGAACAATGTGCAAATGGCGGAACAGGAGCTAGTTTTGAGTGAACGGGTATCCATTGGGTGCGGGGGACAGGTCAGCAGGCTAATGGATATGTTAGCCTGTATTAAATGGCCAACAGATCGTTTGAAGTGTGAGATGGTAGGTGAAGGATGGGTGATAGGTGCGACAGGGTGACGTGGGGGGTGTTCATTGGAGAACGACAAGCGTGAGGTGACTCGTGACGGGTGACCAGGGGGAATGAACTAACAAAGTTATGAGACGAGACCTATAGGGGAAGTTAGTGGGGTGTGATGTCGTGAGGCGACAGTGGTATGTGAGAAGGGCGGTAAGTGGTAAGTGGTTTTGGAGAGGAGGGGTTCTGATGCAATCGATTCATGTCACATTAGGGTGAGGTCTGCTAGGAAAAACCACTTCATTCCGGATCCCCCCCCCACCATTAAAGGAAGAACAGTCAGGGGGGTCCAGAAAATCTTGTCAGTCGTTCATCCATACATCGCCAGCTGGACCATAGATCTATGCATGGATGATTTTAGGGGCTAAATTTCGCTCATGGGCTAATTTTCCATGGTTTTTCCAAAAATGAGATTCGCTATTTTAAAAATGATTCGCCCAAATTCTATAGGATAAAATTATTTTACCTTTAAAATCGCCAAAATTTTATAAAACCTATATAAAATCCTTAGAAATTTGAATATTTTTACAAAAATATCGCCAAACATTTATAGTTGGAATATGAAGGATTAGTAAGATTCGCCAAGGTTTCTACATTTTAAAATAAATTTCCATCCTTAAAATCATCCCTAGATCTATGCGCTCTTGTTAACCATCATTCCGGACCCCCTGCCCCACCGTTTAAGGGAGAACAATCGGGGGGGGGAGCTTAGGCTTAGTGCTTTTTGTGGGTTTGCTCTGCTTTCCCTGTTGTTTGCCACCATGTGGTTAGGCAACACACTTTCAAACATAAAAGACATGAATCTACATCGATCATCATGCATATTTTATTGAAATAAAGTCAACTAACCTATGTTCTAACCTATTCACCTATGACATTTAGCCCAGATTAAACTGTTGGACTAAAAATTACTCTACCCTAGGGTTATTTGACCAAGATTAGGCAGTTTGATCAAATTTATTCATTAGCTAACCTATCTACTTGGCTAATATTAAAAAATTTATCCAAGCTTATTCACTAATCCTATCAACATCAATTCAAAAGGACTTGACCATGTTTAAACAGTATGGATCGAGTCATTTTTATTGTATGGGGCTTTGTTCATTTTTTCTTTTATACCCTCTTTTATTCTTTTTCTCATTTTTTCTTTTCTTTTCTTTTTCCTTCTTTTCTTTTTCTTTTCAAATCATTTATAGAATGAAACATTATTTGCAAACCAAAAACACTAAAGGAATAAATTTCAATCACCAATTGATCCTATAAATTATAGGGTTATAACACTTCTTTAACAACTTTTCCATTGGTGTTGTGATCTATGCATACCCTTTGATGAATTTCCTGTAGTATCATGTGTGTCCTAATGTCGCTCTTAGCTGAAAGATTGTTTTTGGCGTTGGCAAGTTAATAATGACTGCAATCTTTGTCGGATCTACTAATAATCCTTGTTTGCATACTATGTGGCCCAATAGTATCCCAAACTGTGTTCCAAATATGCATTTCTTGATGTTCAGTGATATCTGGCACTATCTGCATCTTTCTAACATCAGTTGTAAAACTTCCACATGGTTTTTCAACAGGCTATAGATGGTCCAATCATCCAGGTATACTTCAAGAAATTGATGGATGAATTCCTTAAATGCTGCGATGACCACTCTGGAAAATATTGTGGGTGCATTCTTCAATCCAAACGACATGACTATGTACTAATACGATCCCCATTCTGTCGCAAACGTGGTCTTGTGTCTATCCTCCTGTGCTATCCTAATCTGATGGTAGCTTGAGAATCCATCAGTGAATGAGTAAGCTTCATGTCCTCCCACATTATCTAACACTTCATCCGTGAACGATGTAGGGAATGGGTCGTGTAGGCATGCACCGTTCAACTTCCTCAAGTTGAAGCATATCCTGATCCCTTCTTGTTTCTTGTCCTATACTACCATTGGACTTATCCATTCTGACTCTTCAACTAGTTCTATGATGTTGGCTTCAAGCATCCTATCAATCTCAGCTTTGACTTTCTATTTGTATATTGGGTTAAATCTGTAGGGTCATTGTCTGATAGGTCTCACGTCGGATCTGAGTGGTATCTTCATTTCTCCTAGTTCTTCGGTTATACTCTTCATCTCTGTAAATGTTGTGGGAAAGAGGTCACTGTATTTGCACAACAAATCTGTGATACTTTCTACCATTTGCTCATCCTAGTAATCTCCAATGTTGGCCATTTTGGGCTGCTCAACTATCCCGATGTTAACTTTCTTTACCCTAATTGGCGTGGAAATGACTTATGATTCTATGGGTGGTCCTTCTACATATCTTTTGCCTTCTACTTCTTCAATCTGAATATCACGCGGATCATATTCATATGGTGCTTCCTCCTGTACATGGTAACATGACAACAGTTCCTTGAATGTCTGCTTGTTCTGCCATTGTTCTTCTATGATACATTCTATTTCCAGTTCTTTGATGAATATTACTCCTCTGAAATGTTTAAGGGTTTCGTCTATGTTGGGGTTCTCATGCTCGAATGAGAAAGTGACTGTAAAATTCTGTTGCAACGTCGTCCATGTCGTAGTTCCTTTGTGCAATTCCTGGTTTGTATACCAGTTTGCTGGTATGCCCTCTAGAATATGTATGAAGTGATGAGGCCATTCCTCTGGTGGCGTCATTTTCCACAGTGTTTTGCACTTCTCCAAGTGTTCCGTTGGTGTCCCTTGTCCTTCATATTTATGTTGTTTGTTGTTTTTATGTTCTATGTCAAACCTTATGCGCAATAATCACTTACATTGATACCAGTCTATGATTGTATCTTTGTGTGTTCCCCACCATCTTGCAGGTGTGGCCTTTAGTGCTAAGTCAAGTGCTAACAGTCTCTGGTTCTCTAACACTACGTCTTCGTATTGTATCAAGAATGTTTCTAAATCATTTATTCCGTGGAAACTAGGTGGTTCTCTGATTTATGTGCCTACCCATCTGACTGTGTGGTCTATTCTTACGCATATTCTTGTGGATACTTCGTGCAGCCTTTGTTGCTAGTTTTATAACCCATTATTTGAGTCTGTTGCACATGAAGTAATGCTCCACCAACTAAGTACCCCATATGCAGTTGGGTTTACGTAATCCTCATTGTGTGCAGTTGTTCTGTACAACTGGCTGATTTCCTCTAAGTCTAGGAAAGTAGGTTCTACAAACCTCTCCCCTTCTGATGGGTCTAATGGTGCGATGACCCTATATTCTCTAGATTCAAATGTCATTTTCCTGGTTTTCAAATTGATTATGGACTAGTTGTCAAACGACCAATCCAAACCAAGCAATGTCGAGTAAGGTGTTGTGCCGTCTACTATTTCAATGACTTCAATGTCTGCTTTAGTGCGCACTCCATCAAGATCTACTATCACTCCTTTTAGTCTACCTATTGGTAGGACTCTGTGTTGGTTTGCTAGTTTTAATTGAACAGGTGAGTATCCTAATGTGGGCTTTCCCATACATTTCCATGTCTTCTTTGGTAATACGTTCACTTCGGATCCTAGATCTAGTATGATGTCTCCCATATTTAAATCCCCAATGTTAGCATTCAGTCTAAATTCCCTACTTGTTCTCCTTCTTGTGTGTAGGTGATTAACTATTTTTGGTTCTATCTTTTCTTCCGTCTCGCTGCTACATTTTTCTAGTATGTTTTGCAATATCTTCACAGATGATGGATCACTTAATACTTTTACACATGATTGCAAAAATACTTTGATTGTACTTACTTGTCCCATAGGTTGCATCTCGTTAGTATGATCCAATGATGGAGGCATCTCGTATTCTGGTACTTCCTTGTTTTGTTGCACAGTTGAAGTCGACATTGTGTCCTCCTTCTGAAATTCTTGTCTGGCATCTTTAAAGATATCCTTTTCCTTTTGCGTGTCGAGCTGCTTCCTTAGTTCAGTGTTCTTCTTTATCCATTGGTTCTGCATTGGTTCCTGTCGCAATGCGTCCTTTCCAATTTTCGTTCCTCCACAAGTGACTATATTGATGTTTCATCTGTCATCCCTTGCTTCAGCTGAAATCCACTAAAATTCTGATTGTTCTGGTTCATTTTTTCCTGAATCTTTACTAGTAATGTCAAAGATTCCTCTATATCGTGTTCTGATGCGTGAAAATACATACAAGCCACTGGTGGTAGTGGACATTCCCGTGCATAATGTCCCAGTTGTTGATAATTGTGACATGTGACTGGTCCTCTACCTCGTCTGAAACCTCCTCTGACTCGTCCTCCTCCTCTGTAGCTTGCTCGATCACCTCTCAGTGCATTATACTATGGCACCTGATTATACTGCACGGTATTGTACTGGGGTTATGTTGGGTTGTACTGTGGCTGCGCGTTATTGTATGGTTGTTGTGCAGTATTATACTGTTGTTGCGTAGTATTATACTTCTTTTGTGTAGTGTTGTATGGATATGAAACCTGATTAAACTGTGGTGCTTCTTGCCCAGTCATCATTTCATCCTATACTCTATATGCATATGATTTCCTTTCTCGCATCAACTCCATAGTTCTGCAATATTTATCGTCATGGCCCACTAACTTGCAAAAGGTGCAATATGAACTCTTTGGGATTGTCTGGTATTTATGCATCATCGTGCAGTGATAGGGGTCGTGACTTGGTTTCTTGCATAATTTGCACCATATCCTTCCTGTGGTAACAAATTTGGCATACCTACTGCCATATACTGCACGAATGTTGGGCATTCGTTCTTGTGGTGTCCTTCGGTCCTTCATGTGGTACACCAAACGGTTTCTCGTTTGTCCTTGTTCTTATTCTGGTTTAGCTAAAATGTTAGATTCTTCAAATCCTCCTTCAATTCTTCGATAGTTGGGTCCATCTGCTGGTACTGGTTCTCTTCCAGTTGCAAGGCTACCTGCAGATCCTCTGCCTGCGTCTGAAATTTCTGTTGTCGTAAAGGATATTTTAATTGTGGGAGTATTGAGTTGAAAAACAGGTGTTGATGTTTCATATCAGTCATAAGGTATTTAACTTTCCCTTCAGTCGCTTGAATCTATGGTCAATATCCCATACATACTCTCCTGGTTTTTGTCTTATTTTGATCATCTCGTTCATGTATTGATCCTCTAAGCTCGGATTTTGGAACTTATTTATCAATAACTTCTTAATGTTGGCCAATGTCCTTGTCGTTCCAGGGGCACTGTTTGTGTCTAGACTCATGTACCAGTCTAGTGCATGGTCTCTTAGCGTAAGCGTTAGCTACGCGATTTTAGTGTCTTCATCGGTGATCTATTTTTCTTCCCAGATCTTTGCACAAATGAACAAATGCTTCTCAGGGTCTTCGGCTGCTTCTCCTCGAAATTCTGGTAATCTGATTATGGGATTGTGTCCTTCCATTCTGAATACTGAACTATTACCTCCTCTGCACGGTGTAGATACTTGACTAGTGCTGCCTGAACTAGCTCCTCCAGTTGTTGCTCCTTGTGTAGATGTACTCCCTGATGTCGGACTTCCTCTGAACTTCGGTTGTTTAAACGGTGGCGTTCTCTTTGGTGTATTAGTCGCACATGGCTTTATGGGTTCCACACTAACATTAATATGGATAGGATGGTTGTCTTATCCTCTCGTTATTGGACCTCTTGTATTCCGCTCATATGTTGTGCACAAGATTTCCTCAATATGCTCCACAACCCGGAGATCCTCTACCTCTTCCTCATCACCCGCCAAGCCTTCCTTCATAGCTACGGCTCTCTTCTTGGTATTCATATTGTATTGGTAGGGTACTCTGCTATGCATCTTTCCCGTTGATGCCAAGATCCACTTGATTTGGTCATCATCCATCATAATCGGGTCCAAGGGTTCCTCCTCCTTCTTTCCTTTATCCTTACCTCCTTCCATTTATCCTCTCTCTGTCAGTGCTTCCCCCCTTCCCCCATGAACATGAGAAAGTTTAGTTGTCTGATTCCATTGTCATTACACTTTTGTTATATAGAAGAATCTTGATAGAAGTATATAGTGATCGAATATACCTTCCTTGAGGTCCACGTAGAAATTCTTGCTTCGCTACGTTGTATGACTTCGTTGTGTCAACTGTTGTAACTGCTCAATATACTGGGGTCCAATCTAGTTATCGAATCAAGTTCATCACGTGGTTATCCTTCAACCTTAGTATCCACTCTTGCAGTAGATGTGGAAAATCACAGAAAAAGACTTCGTGTAAATCAGTAAACATGTATTTGTCCATATATTTTTGGGGTGTGATTCTAGGGTTTCTATTGTCTTTCTGTGAAAACTCTATCTCTTTGGTTCTCAACTAGCCTTTGATTTCTGCTTTTGTAGGGTTCCATGGTCTCAACATTCCCTTCTAATGGCTCATTGCTCTCTTCTTTTCCTCATTCTTTTCTCGCTCAATCTATCTTCTCTACTCAGTCCTCTCTCATTCCTACCAATGCGACAACGGAACCATTTGTTGGTTGTCTACTCTCCCTTATTTACCATCTGAGTATTGACCCAGGGTTCATGTATTTCGAGTTTCCAACAAAGCCTCTAAAACTATTGGCCATTCTGGTAAACTAGAAGGCAACACAACACATAAATGTGCTACGCAGTCTCACCCGAGATAGCTTTAAATGGGTGGTTGTAAGACTCGGGTGTTTACAACCCAGTATTGAGTATGAGATAGGGGATCGTTATTCAGAGCCATCTACTACAAATTGTGATTGTAATCTATTGTTATTTGCGAATATGCATTGCCTTCAACAATTTATTCCCTTAACACGTAACCATATTTCATAGCAATATAATAACTCATTCATTCATTAAGCACAACAATTAATTGTTGAAAGAAGACAAAGATATGCATGCATTCATCACATTACACAGATATTACTGTGGTTCACCCCCTCTTGGGCTACGTCCACAAATATTTGCCTCTTGGCTCTTTTATTATGGTAGTTCTGCATCTCCAGCGCCGTGCGCTTACAATTTCCTCAGATGTGTAAGATCTATATGAGGCGAACTAGATCGCACCAGGCTCCTCAACCTGAAATATAATCCTCATATCTTCCTTATCTCCTCTCCTCTAGCTCAACAACTTACAAAATAGTTTATAACAACATTACATATCGCATCAACTCGTACCTATCTATGATGAACAATACAAAAACGAACTAAGGAACCGATGAACCACTTATGATACCTACGTATCTATATTAATACCCTTCTGGCTCTTCATCCATTTACAATATATTACCAAAAATCTAACCCTACTGACGTTAGGTCTTCCTCCCATGCGCACGTGTTATTCTTCCTTCCATCTTTCGCGTTCCTTGTGCACACTTTCTTGCATGCGCGCGTGTTGTGTTTCCCTCTAGTTGTTACCTCAAATTTTGCATGCTTTCTTTCCCCACGATCATCCTTCTTTCCACTTTGGCCATCCTCCTTTCCACTTCAGCCTACTGCCAACACCTTTCCAATGGGCTATCATGCACCTAAAATACAGAGCGTATGCAAACGTTACGACCCCGGGAAGTTGATGTACTGACTTACCCAAATGGGGCCCACATGACTTTTGGTGCTTCATCTCCTAGGGTTAGGTTTTTGGATGTCTAGGGTTTTTGACATTCCTATTTATTGTAAAAATGTCTTCAGAGCCCCATTTTAATAATCTTCTTGTGAATGTGAGTAGTTGTCACATCTCTTCTCAGAGATAAGTTGCCACCATTCTAGCGAGTCTTTCACTTTGTATTTTTACAGTCTCTATACATTTCTTTCATTAATATAAATCGTGTATTACTATATCTTTGTGTTTATGGTTGCATATCTGATACATTTGTGTTATATTATTGGATATCTACGACATCTATGTGCATTTATTTATTATATCTCTGCTCTCATTTTGTGCCAAAAATAATCTGGATCATATTGTTAGTCTTGATAATAGAAAGACTAAGACACAAAATGCCTTGTATGTTGAAGGGTTAAAAAAAATCTTAAAAGTGTGATTCAAATGTGTGATCAAGGTTACAACCTCACATTTCATTCTAAAGGGTGTGAGATAAGGAAAGTAGATTTAGGAAGATTGGTGACAAATGCAATTAGAACCTCAAGTGATGTATACATACTCGATGAAGTCAAAGAAGAAAATTGTTGTATGGAACAGAATCTGAGAGTAATATCCCTTTTATATTGTCAGTAAAGGGAAGCATAAGCTTAGGGGGGGAAACCCTTTTCCATTGACGTCAAAGGGGGATAATTTTTAGAGAAATGAAGAACTGCAAACATAAAAAAAAATTGTAGATAGGGGGAGTATCTTAATTGACTAAGGGTTGCCATCAATGACAAAGGGGGAGATTGTTGGAAATATTGTTGTCATTTACGTCAAATATAGGGGTGGCCTACAAGATGTCCAAGATAAATATTACAAGTCTAAAAATGTCCAAGATAAAGATTGCAATATGGAAATTGTTGAAAGTATTATTTTTGGTCAATTTGGATACCCTATCTTTGAAGGCATTTTTACACTACATACCTAACATAAATGGGAGAAAAAGTTACATGGTTGGAAAATTATTCCAAGATATTTCCAATGGTATATGGAAGTCTCTTTAAATATCTAGGAATGAGGAGATATTAATTTTTCTATCCAACAACCCAGCCAAAAATTTGAGGTCGACTAAGCCATTCTTTTGGGGACAAAATTACTATAAATACAAGATAGAATTTTGAATTTTTAGTGCAACCAATCAAGAGATCAAGTTTGAGGTGCGCTAAAAGAACTGAGGTTTCTCTATGGCATCTAGAGGTGTGCAAGAGAAGTCTAAGGGAATTTCTTTAGGTCTTTCTCATTCTCAAGGTATGTTATAAGGTTGTGATGTTTCCATGAGGTTGTGATGTTTCTGTGTGCACTGCTATGAGGTTGTGATATTTTTGTGAGTAGATGTTTTTGTAAGTGGATGTTTTTGTCAGTGGATTATGTCGTCAGTGATCACATTCTGGGAATGATTCCACAAGGTTTGTTAGGGTTTGAAGGATTGTCTATGGAATGAAGCATGCAGGTGAAGTCAAAAGTATTATGTGTGTGAATATCATGGATTGGTGTCTACACATATCTTATTGATTTGGTGCTCAATTGAGGAGATTGATGTCTCCAGTAGGTTGGTTCCTACATATTGTTGATTTGGTGATCAACTAAGGAGATTGGTGTCTCTAGTAGGTTGATGCCTACAAATATTTGTAATAGTAGGTTGGTGCCTACAATGTTTGTAAGAGTGGGTTGATACCTACATAAATTTATAAAGATAAGTTTTTGTGGTTTTCTCCCGCAAGGGTTTCCACGTTAAACTCTGTGAATTGTGATTTGAGTTTATATGTGATTATTATTTCTTAGCTAATGATAGATTGATGAATGGCTAAATAAAGTAAAGAGTATTGTATATTGATTCACCCCTCCCCCTCTCAGTATAAGCATAAGCACTTCATTATATTGATGCTCCAAGCTCTGAGTTTTGGTCCTACCTTGATTGATAATGTTGAAACCCTTTCCAGATAACCAAAACAATTTAGTTGTTGGAAGTGTATGCTAGGGTTGGTTAGACTTGGACCTTGTGGCTTACTAGGGCCAATGGTGGTTGGGTCCTTAGGGGCTAAGGCCTTCATAGCCTCATGTTTTTTCCAGCCTTGGTGTTTTTAATATTTTGAACCACTTTAGTGGCATCCTTCACCATCCCTTTAGGAGGTATTGGTAGTTGGACGACTGTTTGTGGGTTGTGGCATCAAAGGATCAGCCTGAGACATTAACGGATAGGCATAGATATGATGATCTAGGTTGTAAAACTGAAAACATATGTTGGGTAGAATGATGTAATGAATCAACTACCTATGAAGCCTATTCCCCACCTAGATGAGTATGAATTCCTTAAGGTATTTTGACAAATTAACCTTAATGTAAATGTAATGTTGAGTTCTAGAGCTGAATAATCTTTCTAGTTCATGGAAAATAATGTTAGGGACCTAACTTCCCTAACCCCTCACATAGGTAGAGTAATATGTTTCCTACATAATAAAGGTTGAAATTAGTAAATAAGGCCTATATAATAATGTGAACAAGTCTAATGTAAGAAGACTTAATAGAAGCTTCCACTTCTAGAAACATCTTCCTCTAGAATGTTCTTTAAAAGATACAATTAGTATAAATAGGAGTATAAGGCATGGTAAATTCATGTCTTGAGAATTATTGTAATAGAGCTCTACCTTGTTGGAGGTTTCCCCCTCGAAACCCTTGAAGAGGCAAGTGAACTTGGATTTATATCAGGAAGTTATCATTTTTGGTGTTTCTATTCTCTATATTTTGTTGTTTCGTCGATATTTGTTGTAATATTTATGTTTCTTCTTTATATAATGCATTGTGTACATTACAAGTGATATCATAGCACTTTCCTCTATAGGAATTTTGGGACAAATTTTTTATGGGTAGAGACATGTATTGCCGGTGTCTTTAAAGCATGGGGATCTATCATTTGGTGGGAAAAAATTCAGTTGAGGAAGACTACATGAAAGAAATACAGACGGTTTCAAGGGTTGCTCAAAACAAACGTTTCGCCTTGTTGGAAACCTCTATAACCCCTCTTGTTACCCCTTCAAGTAGTATCGCATCAAACATCACATGTACATGACTATCACTCCCACATACCTTCGTGTATATAGGGAGTCCCCTAGGTCTCCTGAAACCAACTCTAGATTAGTCGATCAACCAATTGATTGTTATAGTGACACCGAGAAAAACACTCGGAAAGATACTCTCTAGTACCTAGGTAATCAAGTAGTACAACTAAGGGTACGATCAAGCCTCCTTAGTTGGTTCCCTGAGACATTCGTTCAAGTATTACTATTCAACCCCACACGTATATCAGAGAGCTATAGCACAAAGAAAACCCTTGTCTGTAGGAACCCTAAAAATCTTAACCCTTGGGAACATAACATAACATAAAATAAACAAAAGGGAAATTTTGTCAAGTAACCTTGCTTCCTACATATAGGTTTTGAAATTGTTACACAGTTTCCCCTGTTAATGATCAAGCCTCCTTAGTTGGTGCCTTGAGATATTGGTTCGATTACTACTGTTCAACCCCACACGTATATCATTGAGCTATAGGACAAAGAAAACCTTTGTCTGTAGGAACCATAAAAACCCTAACCCTTGGGAACATAACATAACATTAAATAAACAAAAGGGAAATTTTGTCAAGCAACCTTGCTTCCTACATCTAGTTTGCGAAATTCCTACACAGTTTCCCATGTTAAAAATTTGGGAATTATTTCACTATAGTATTCTTCAGGTCGGAGTATAACTCTTTAGGAGTTTAAAAAAAAGAGTATAGTGGTCCCACCAACACTCTTATTTGGGGTCTATCCCACTGGATTCCTCTCTCCGTCCTGATCACAGTGGTAGCCATCACTTATAAGCCTTTTTTTGTGGACCCACCCACCCTTCCCGACACCCTTATTTGGCACTTATCCCATTGACTTCCTCTCTTTTCACTAATCATTGTGGCACCCTTCACAAGTAACCCATTTTTTGTGTGGATCCACCCACCCCATTCACTCCCCAATGGCTCACACCCACAACCAAGCCTTTGGTAGTTGCATCAATGTCTTGGAAAAAACCAATGAGAAAACTAGGAAATATATCTCTGACCTTAATTCCAACATTGCTACCATAAATTATTAGGTTCCACCAACTTGACACAATCAATTCTCGGCGCATCACACTAGAACTTGCAACAACATTGAAAAAATTGATAGCAATGTTTACACAATCCTAAGATCCTTTCTCTTGTGCACCACCTTATAACCTAGAAGGCATTGAATCATCCCATTCCATGCCCCTAAAGATCTATAAATTAACTCGGGCATAAATGGTTGAACGACAACTTAAGGGTCTTTGCTATAATTGTGATGACACATATTTTCTAGGGTACAAGTGTAAGGAACATGATCTTTTTATGGCCATTTCAAGGAGGATGTGGATGTTTCCCTTGTGGAAGAGCTACCCCTAGCCAATGATTGCCCTTCATTCCACCAGAATTTGAACCATTGATTTCATTGAATGCCCTCACTGGATTCTCATCTCCCCAAATCCTCAATTTAATTGGCTACATTAAGCATAGGAATGTCATCATCCTAGTTGACAGTGGCAGCACCCATAATTTTATTCATTGCCACAGTTCCCAAGAAATCAACTGCTATATCCATGAAGTCAACAATTTTCAAATCATGATTGCCAATGGATCTTCCATGAAATGTGGGGGCGGTTGTGAAAATGTGTTCCTACAAATTAGTGAGTACCACCTAAAATCTCATATGTTTTCTATCGACATGGTGGTTGTGACATTGTTCTTGGTGTTGAATGGTTATGCACTCTTGAGCCCATCACCATGGATTTTAAAGACTTGACCATGAATTTCCAACATGAGGGACAACAATATAAGTTCCAAGGCATCACATCAGGCTCCCCTAATATCATCAGTTCCCAATGAATGGAAAATCTACTAAAAAAATGTCATTCTGACATTATTTCCCAACTCCATTCCATTCAAGCCACCGAAACACCATGTATGCATCCCAACCTCCAATCTATACTCTCCCAACACCAAGTTGTTTTTAACACACCCAATAGAATTCCCCCTTCCCACAACATCCATGATCATTCCATTCCTTTAGTAATGATCAGTCTCCCTCCCAATGTTCTCCCTTATCGTAATCCCTTTTCCCTAAAAAATGAAATTGATAAATTGTTCAAGAATTTCTAGAAGCGGGTGTCATTCACCCTAGTACTAGCCCCTATTATTCGCATGTAGTCATGGTCCTTATTTTCGCACCCTCAACAAACTCACAATAAAAGACAAATTTCACATTCCTATCATTGTTGACCTTTTGGATGAATTGAGTGGTACTCGGTGTTGGATTTACTTCACACACACCTAGGATTTATTTTTCCTAAGGTTTTTTCTTGTTTATTAGTCATTATCCAGACTTCTATATTTTAGGGGAGAATATTCCACCTAGAGAATATTCTCTTCAGTTTGACCAGTTGAGTGGAGGCTAAATGATGCATTGGTTTTGTCACCATGAAACATTGGGATCATCACCATGTTAATGCACACTTGCCTTGGGATCATCACCATACTGGTGCATTACCCTTGATTCCTTGATCTACTCTTCACTACACTTTGTTCAATTAGTTAACTGAAGACTGGTTGACTAGTTAACTCAACTAGGTGGCAATTCACTCTCGTAACTGCCTGAGAGACTAGACTAGGTGGCAGTTTACTCCCTTAATTTTTGGTATGGAAATCCATATCACTCTATACCACCACTATGGCGCATTAGTTACTCATGTATCCTATATCTATTGTAAATTATTCACTCTTTGAGTGTGGAAAATGGTTAATGAGAATTCTTTCATTCTTTCTCTCCTTCTTCTTATTTCTCCAATTCTATCTGCAAATGTGTGTATTATTGTTTAGATAGATCTATTCTATGTAGTTTCAACAAATTAACATGGTATCAGAGCCGACAGACTGCTAAGCAAAAGCTACGCCAAATTATTTTTGCAGGTACTGAAGATTGAAGAACACAAAAAGATGGAATCTATGCTTTAATCATCGACAATACTTCTCACGCCTCATAACTATTCGGAATGGAAGCCAAAAATTATTCTTCATCTCGGATGCGTAGGATTGTACCGAATAACTATGGCAACGGAAGTAGAGCCTTATTCCGTCGATGAGAAAAATGACTTTCTCAATAGACAAGATATGGCCATAGGATTTATCTGTTTGTCTATTTCTCCATAAATTCTCCACCAAGTATGTGATGTCTCACAAGAATTCACTCCAAATGAATTATGGACTAGATTGGAGGTTTTATTTGGGAATAAGGAAGAATGCATGCAAAATGTTGACAAGATAGAGAATCTAGAAAAGCCACTGGAAGATAAATCATCTCAGTTTGAAGAGCCTTCTACAAAAGTATCTACACAAATTTGTATTCCATTAATTGAAGATGATGTCTACTCCATTTCAGATTTGTTTTTTGAAATTAATGTGGAATATATATGGCATGCATCTCAGGAGTCACATGCAAACACTTTTCCATGCACAATGCATGCATCTCAGGAGACAAAAAGGGAGTCATGCACATCAGATTCAATTCTAATATTTTCTGAGAAACATTTGTAGAAAAAAAATGGATATTTGAATTCCTCTCGGGAAAATATCCAATTTCAAAAAACAAATCATCCGAAACGGAGTCCGGGAAGTGAAGTTATGATTGCTTTAAAATCAACAAAATTTCAACGTTTTTCCATAAACAACCGCACGGTTTTCAAAGTTTCATCCAAACTTTATTTGAATATTCTTCATTACAATAAGAGAAAGTGGATATGTGTGGACATATCAATGATGCATATACTTCATCAGATCCATGCAGACATCTACATCTTCAACAAAATATTCAACAAGCACAAACTTGCACAGTTGCGAGGTCTTCTTAGAGTGAAGGACATGGTTGCTTAGCAACTTCTTTTGTTCCTTCTCATTTTTTTTATTGTTATGCATTTTAATTTGAGGGGGGGGGTTCACATGAGGTTTTCCCTCTTTCCTCGTTTATTTCAGTGTATCTTTTGTATTTGGGTACCTAACATGGCCTCGTTGTCGGGACCCATTCTTTATTTTCACCATAGTGATGTTCAGGGGGGGTGTTGGAGTTACTTCACACGCACCTAGGATTTATTTTTCCTAAGGTTTTTCCTTTTTTATTAGTCATTATTAGTCATTATCCAGTCTTGTAGTGCCCAGAATTGTAAAGACATTTATATAGATGTAAAGACCAGATTTGTAAAGACATTTATATTTCTACCAAATTACTTAATTTCTGTAATCTTTTTAAGAAGTATAATTTTCATAATTTGCAAAGCTATCTCCATACTTGCGTAAATAAAATTTGGAAATACATACTAAATTTAAGTAATCAATCCACAAATTTGAGTTTAAATACCTCTTTCTGATGCTATCTGCAACAGCTTGCTCCCTTCGCTTGAACCTGCTCCTTAGGACACCCCAAAACCAGCCACCCTACCGACTAGTACGCCTAGCCCTAGGACATCAATGGGCATCCTAGCCCTCCGAGCCCAAAACCTCTTCAGCCCCGATGCACTGTAAATCCCACTGTACCAACTCTCCCCCAAAACTCCAAGCTCTCCTCCCTCGTAGAATGCATGAAAAATCCCCCCCCGGTCCCTCATACTCCTTCTCCACCTCCCTTATTCCTCCTTCACCGCCCTTGCACATTCATTTCCCCCACCAAACACCTTATCTCTTTATTAATGCCTTATCCATTCATTTATTTCTTATTAATTGTCTTATCCTTTGCTTAAATGTTCCCTTTTACGTATGGGTTACGTTATCCCCCTATGGGATACGTAACCCCATTTAATCATTACATTTTATTTTTAACCATTAATTTAATACTTAATCGATAATGTGAACCCCATTTAATTTCATTACATTTTATTTTTTAACCATTAATGCATTACTTAATCGACACGACTCATCTTAATACTAATCATTCATTAACCCATAATCAAAGAGTTAATCATACTACAGTTAAATCATAGTAAAAAAATACTCATCTATAACATATAATTAATTAAGGTTATATAATAATTAATTATAATTTAGCTAATTTTTAGGATTATTTATGAAATTATTCATATTAATAAATAAAGGGTCATTACATACACCCAATTCTTCAGAAACTCAGTTAAGGTATCTATAGTACAAGAACACAAACCTATACATACCTATAGGAAAGGTACAAGAATATGTGTAGCTAGTACATACACTCTCGTATTATGTGCCTAATAATCAAATCACATCCTTTAGTATTTTATGTATGCATCTTAATCCAACAAGACTAGTCTTTATAAAAGACAAACAATCAATTAATTGTGGGAGAATTTCTTGAATTACAATTATTTGTCTAAAAATTTCATTTTAAACACTTCTGTGGTTTAGTTACATAATAAATGAATTTCTATATATACATTTATCTTTCATCAACTTCCGCCACAAGACGCATCTCCATATAGTCTCAACTACCAGGCTACCTATCCTTCCTCCTAACCTACTTCCAACTCCATTCCTATCCTCATTCTCTAAGTAGACTATCTTGGAGTGTCACTTATAACGACCCCTAACTCCAAATAGAACCTGTGGCGCGATGTCGCTATATCTAATTCAAGCTTCTGCTGGGCAAAAGTAACCTGACACTCTCAATACAGCGACCTCGAGTGGAACTAAAGACCGCCTCCTGTGACTTCATGTGTTTCGAGGGATACACTGTGGGAGGCCTCCACCCTCCTAATCGTCTAGGATCCACCCCTCACGATGTGGCTCCACCCTACAATGGAGGATACATCATGGGTAAATGCTCCCACCCCTCCTAACAGAACTGTATTCCTACAATGGAATTCATGCTGACACTGTGGTTATCGGAGGTTTTTCATCGTTTATTTGGTTTTTGGGTAGTGTCATCACCTAAAATCATGCACTCCATCCATACATCATAGCAATGCATCCAAAACCAATATAAATTTCCAAATACACATTCATACCATAATGTTTCTCGGGTCGCTGATCCCTATATACACTTTCATCATTATTCCTCGGGCTATTTCATAGCCCATAACTCCTCGCGATTAGTCTCAGAACACAAACTCATACATTTCTATGCATTATCATCATGTAATTGCATACTAGCATCATTTCACTTTGGTATCTCCGTAATTCAACAAGTTAACATCAAGTTTTTCAATTAGAAATAGACCTCTATAATATCCCATAATTCAATTTCTCGCACCCATTCACAAGACTATCATTTTACCCAAACTAAATTGCATAATATCCACATCATCCAACAACATTTAACATTCATTCAATTCACATTTTCACAATGTGTCGCAGTATATACATCATCAATAAGATGAGTATATTCGTAGCTTGTATCCACATATTAGATCGTAGATTACATACACTATCATCAATAACATTTACACATTCATAAAATTTACATGTATGTAGTGATCACATCATATATTATCATCATCTAAATGTCATTCATGTCTATAACCTAAAGTTTAAGAGTAATACCTCTAATAGTTTCATGGTGACTAGAAAATAAAGTATATAGTCCGTAGTCCCCGGGCGTCTAAGCCAAAAAGGTGGTGTTACATACACCCCACCTTCGAAAGAAACATGTTCTCGAAGTGGTCAAAATAGTGAGGGATAATCTCGCCAGAGTGTCTCAGCATCTTCCTGGCAGTCAGATCCCTGACCTGCGCCTTCTTTAACTCCATTGGACCTTAATTGGTCTACTAGGGCGTTCTCCTGAGTCGCTGGAATCTACGCCGGTCCATCATATGCAACGGTTCTACCAGGTTCACCACACCTCCACTCCTTCCAATTTAGTTTATGGTATCTAATGCTGAACATAATGATCGAGAAATGCATACATGAAATACATTGGTGAGTTTTATGCAAGTGGGGTGGCGTGACGAGATTCATAGGCAACGGGTCCAATTTTCTCTTGTTTCCTGAATGGTCCTATAAACCAGGTGACAACTTTGTCCCTTCCCAAACCGTATGGTACTCTCTTTAGGCCCGGAGCAATTTAATGAAAACTTGTTCTCCCACTTCATAACTTCTACCGGTCCTCAGGTGCATCTCGGGCATAGCTTTTCTGCTCATCCTGTGCTTCCTGACCGCCGACCAATCACTTGTTCCTCCATTTAATGAATCAATTCTGGCCCAACTAATACTCGGTCTTCTAGTCTATCCAAACCGTAGCCTCGTGATGGCCTCCCGCATAAGCCAGAGGGCGGCATTCAATGGAACTATGATAACTGCTATTAGACAAACTACCAAAGGTAGGTACTTTCTCCCACTGGTCCGGGATTATCCATCACATACATCCTAAGCATGTCTTCCATGACTTGATTTACCCTCTCACCGGCCCATCTGCTTCTGGATGATAAGTTGTGCTTTGCTCAACTGAGTCCCCAACGACCGAACTTGTCCAAAATCTAGTAGTGAATCTGGAGTCCCTGTCTAAAAAGATCTTCTTAGGTATCCCGTGTAAACGGATAACCTCATTTACAAAAACACATCGTACACATCGGTGACATCGTAGTGTCTCTAACCGGAATAAAATGAGTAATTCTTGGTTAACTGATCCACTATCACTAGAATGGCATTATGTCTATGGGATGTGAGTGGTAACCCCACAACAAAATCCATAGAGATGACTTCCCAGCACTTGGGATGACAGGGAACATCAGTGGTTGTAGGAGGCCCGATGATGTGCCGGCTTTCACCGACACTTTAGGCATTTGGCGATGAAATGGATCACATCACGCTTCATGCCTACCCAAAGAAGAGCTTCTTCATATCTCAAGCACATCTTTTTCACACTGTGATGCGCATTAACAAAGTGATCTATGGGTTTCCTTTAGTATGATGCTTCAATATCCCCATTCCCGTGGAATGTACATCCTTCCTCGATATCTTAACAATCTGTCTGTTTCCAGACTATATGCTTCATACTTTGGATCTAGTTTTCTCCCTCTCTGGAGGTTTGAAGGATATAGTTTGGAAGTAACCTTTAAATACCAACCGCCTCCTTGGAGTTGTTCCAACACACGCCCCTCAGATTGACCTTTAAGGATACCATGGAGAAGATTCGTATTCCCTACCTGCCGCATCCGCCACCACATTTTCCTTTCCTCGATGTACCATATACCAAAATCGCATTTCCACTCATAAACTCACTCCATCAGCTTTGCTCGGTATCCGCATCTCTTTGAGTGAAGAGATGTTTTAAACTTTGATGGTCTGCTTTGAGTTCAAGTTTCACCCAACAAGGTAGTGCCTTCAAAGTTTCAGAGATAGCATTACAAATGCTAAGCAACTCTAAATCATGAGTCGCTATGACTCTTCTCGCTTCTTCAACTTTCTTGACGCAAAAGCTATCACTCCTCCATACTGCATTAGCACGCCCCAACCATTGTTTCGAGGAATCCGTGCAGACCGTGGAATCTTTTTCCATATCCGACACTCAGAATTGGTGCACTATTAGTAACCTCTTAAGCTCAAATGAACACCCTATCACACTCTTCATTCCATTCATACCGACCCTTTTGCGCTGCAAAGTGGTGATGGGTTTCACATTTTGAGAATCCTTCTACAAATCTCCGTGAACCCCGCGAAATTCCATGACGCTTCTCACTTCATGTGCATTTTTTCGGCACCGCCACTCCATAATGGCCTTCACTTTTCCTAGGTCCACGGAGATTTCTTCACCGAAAATGATATGACCAAAATAGTGAATCTCTTTCTAAAGAAGGAACACTTCGGTCAGCTTCCATACAATTTGCTCTCTCTAAGACATGACAACACTATTCAGAAGTGTTCCTCGTGTTCTCTTTCATTCTTTGGAATAGATGAGGGATGTCATCTAAAAGACTTGTACAAAATGGTCTAAGTACCGGAATATGCCGCTTCATGAGGCTCAAGGGAATATCAAGCATGCATTGATCAACCAGTAGGTCACTACAACAAACTCGTAATGTCCAAAACCGAGTTCAAAAGGCAGTTAAGGATTAAGGAAAGTGAAATCCCAAAAACTGCCTTCCGAACTGATGATACCCTGATCGCAAATCGACCTTTGAGAATACCGCTACTCCTTTCATCCGATCAAAGAGATCACATAATTGCATCGGTACCGTTTTTCATCAGAGCACCCGCTCAAGTCTCTGTAGTCTATGCATAGTCGTAAGGATCCATCCTTCTTCTTTACAAAAATTACCGTAGCGCCTCTGCATGCAGACACTAGGCCTTTATTAGCCCCTAGGTCCAACTACTCTTTCAATTACATTTTCAATTCACAAAGTTCTGGCGCCTGGCCATCCCGATACGGAAGTCTTGATATTGGCTCGCACTCGTGTTTTAGCTCAATAGTGAAATTGATCTCCCTTTCAGGAGGTAACCCCGGTAACTCATTCGAAAACATCTTGAAATTCTCGACAAGACCGATACACCGATCTAATGGTGGTCCCTTCCGCCTTTCAATCGCCTCTTACTACATAAAGTTGACACCCTTGTCTCAAGCGACGCTTTGGACCTTCATGCAGTTGATATAAAGCGTAATGACATTTTTTCTCTGTACACCCTAGATCTCATTGGTCTTCCTTCATCATCGACACAAAACACCCTCTTTGCGAAACAATCTACCAAAGTTTTACGAGTTGCTAAACCTGTCCATTCTCCCAATGATAAGCTTCATACGCCCCAAGAGCAAAGGATTTATACTTTTCAACCCGGTAGTACACACTCCTGTGTCTACTACACAATTATCGACACTAGGTCCCATCGCTTGTTTTTCCGCCAAGCCATCTCTCGACTTGTTTAAAGTCATCGTGCTCGTAGGGTGACAACCCACTGTTTTCTAATGCATGGTGAAATGAAACTATCAAGGTAACTGTAATCAAACAAAATCTTTTAACATTGATAAGGATTTAGCGTACCTGACGACCCACCACGGTGGATTGATGTTTGGCCCGGCGGTTATTAATCATGCGTGAATATGGTGGTCGCTACCGCCTCCCATTGGCTTCTCTCGCAGGGATCTAACCTTGATTGTAACTCCCCGGACAAATTCCGTTCGTAATTGGTTCCTTCGCATCTCCAACATGTAATACAAGATTGAACCAGTGCACTATTATGCGACTGATTCCTAAACAAGTTCCTTCCCCTGGAACCCTACCCCTGCTAGTTGTTCCCTGAGATGGCTTTGGACCTGCCTGTGTCATTGGTGACGACTGGGATGCTGCATTTGTTTCCATTGAAATACCTATAGCAATTGTTCTAGGTGTGAATCTATTTCCATAAGGAGGTTTCTTAGAGATTCCTCCCCTGGAGAATATCCTAGGTGCCTTCCCAACGAATCCATGATGTTTTGGAATGGTTGATTTCATACCTTTGTTTAAGCTCATGTGCTCCTCTGTATAATGTTCATTTTCAACTGCTTCTGTTATTGAAGACGGTTTCCACATCCCTACCATAGCTCTTATCCGGGTTCAATCCATAGATGAAGTCATTTATCGTTGGTCACTATCCATATAATAGACATACATATTTGACCAGCTCCATAAACCCCATCTCGTATTCTTTCTACCATTTTGTTTCAGATAAGGCATGAAATGCCCCAACCTCGTTGTTCCTCAGAGTACTGCAGATATTTCCTCCCTCGAACCTTCCTCAAAATTTCCCAAGATACCGTGGTCCGTAAGCAAGGTGCGCTTGTCTCTTCCAGTTACCCTACCCGCCATACCGTCTCCTTAACCGGGAAAAATGGCAATTCGCTTTGAATTGGACGATAGTCCCTGGCGGCAAAATGACTCGTCATGCCTAACCATGCCTCCGCTACAATATCGGCACCGCGAAACTCCTGGGTTTGATCTTTTGTAACCTTTCGCGATGTCTTCAGTGGAGGTCCCCCGAATCCCTCGACGCCTGATTACCCACCTGCATCGCATGGGGTTCCACTTCAACTCGCCGGTCGTCAAATTTTAAAGTCTCGCGATGGTTTCCAACGAAGGAAGGAGGGCTAGTTCGGCCGATGGTGGTGGTGGCGCCGGCATTGGCGGTCCTTGCAATGATACCCCTTGGCCTCGATTTCCCCAAATCCTAACCATATTGAATAATTGAATATACATTAAACCAAATTCTTATCAAGAAAGAGTTTAAGGCATTCCACATATTGCTCAAACTTATACTTGCAAAAACTTTAGAAACAGGGTTAGGTGTAAGTTTTCTTTACTTGTCTGTAAACAGACGTTACTCCATTAGGGGATTGGCTCGGTTAGGGTTAGGTTTAAGCATCTAAGCTTCGTTTCGTTGTCCCTACGAAACAACTATTGGTTTTGTTTGCCCTGTGGCTATGCTAGCTTGCGCTTTACTCGCGACTTCCTAGGCTTACACTCCTAATGAATACGCTGCCTCCTTACCTCTTGTCCTATTCTAAGTCCTAATGACACCTTGACTAAATAATAGTTAACGTTCAACCATATTTTATTATTTAACTTTAGGGATCAAACTCGATTACAGATTAATGCTTAGATCAATTCTAAATTTGAATCTTTTTCTTAGATTCGGGATTTAAATCTTGGTTGATCTTCTCATTCCTATATAGTAAGATTTATTTTTGAAGAAAATTTGAAGTCTATAAGTGGTGTAGGAAAAGAGTAACCTGAGCTTTGATGACAAAGGTGCTATTGGTGGATGCAAGTATTAGTATGTATTTCATTTTATCTGTCATTTGTCGATTACATGATTTAGCTAGGAATTGATTATTTACTGCCCATTAAACTGGTTAGTTATAAGTAGCTATTTATTTTGTCGTATGCTTAAATCATTCTTGATT
>SNQJ01S0018294.1:98883-111943 GCA_010110895.2 Picea sitchensis | reverse complement strand
ATTAGTAATAAAAGAGAAATTGATAGGTCAACCTCAAATATCTCATACTTAAAACTCAAAGTTACAAGATACAATTAAGATCAACCCCAAAGCAATTCTTTGTGGAGTTTATTCATGAGAAATGTTCTTCATTACCAAAAATTGACAGCAATGTATGTGGTTGGAAATACTCCATGATCATACAAGAAAATTCTATAGAATAATACATTTCAACCTTGTGCCCAACTCTAAGATTCAAGCATAAAGCTATGAGAAGTGGTGTAGAAGAATAGAAAGAATGGAGAAGATGGAGATGTATTTCTTTTGATCAGAAGCTTGATTGTGTATCCATGGATTCACCTTCTTCTTCCTCTGATCTTCTGCCCTACCCCTCTGACAATACTGATTATTGGAACCCTTGATGAAGCCTCTCTTCTCTTTTTAAGAAGAGATTTTCTAACTACTTGAGTAGTTAGGGTTTCTCCCTTATAGAAATTCTAGTACAAGTTTCTTCTTGAAACATTCCATTTTATTAGTGCCTCATTAATTCATCATTAATGAAATTATATCATCAATATATACATATCTAAAATGATTCCCTTTCTTATTTTAATAAAAGTTTTTAAATAAACTTTTATTTTCACATTTTAATTAATCTCTCATTTAAAATAGGAAGACTGTGTTTTAATTTTCTGGGAATGATAATCAAATTTTTATCCATGGAAATCACTTCATATGTAATCTTCATTATATTATATTTCCAATGATATAAATTTTGCGTAAATCCATTGCCCGAATCTCAAGATATGAGCTCGTGAAGTTGAGTTGTCACGTAGGCCCATTAAAAATGCACTTGGCTAATATTTTAATTTATGAGAAAAACATATCAATTTTCATCACTTTAAACATGTACCACCATATTATACGTCGAAATACCTTTCCAACGGTATAAATTTTGCACGATTCTGACATTCGGAGCTGAAGTTATGGCCTCCACAAGATCAACGCTCAGCGACCCTCAATCAAAATTGATGGACAAATCTCATCCCTTGATTTTATTTCTCCTCTTCCTTTGAAAATTTTGACTTTTCTTTGTAAAAAATATATCCCATATGCATGGGATTGTTGGAATATTTACCATATATAATACTAAGTGTATGATATACTCAACAACAAACAAAGATGAGAAAACTATTGAGACTTGATAATTCAACCCCCTAAGAAATTGATGAATAAAATAATAATTTTAGAACCCAGTCATCATCCTTGTCATGCCATGTCATCAATGAGTCACGCCAACATGTCATCATGGGAATTTTTCACATCATTGCCATGTGTCATCACACAGTTATTTGCCATGTGTCACAATCCTCAACTTACCATGTTTCATCATTTGATTGGTTTCCATGTCACTGCCATGTGTAACCACTTAACATTTTCCATGTGTCACCACGTGGTTGGTTTCCACATGTCATGACTTCATTCATTTCCATGTTTCATATTCTCATTCGTTGGTTTTCATGCCTTGGAATAGCTTTGAGAATTTGGCTAAGTATGGGAGATGGGACAAGAGGGGAGGAGGGAGAGGTGGGTTGGAGGGTTTGCGGGTTCACGAGGGTGAGGGAAGGGAGGTGAGTGAAGTTAACCATGAAATTTTCATGAACCCGTGAACCCACGGTTGAGTAGTGTGGAAGAGGGGTGAAGAGAGTGTAATATGTAGATAGCGGGTTGGCAAGTGAGGGAGTGTGAGAAGATGAGGGAATGTATGAGTCTACCAACCCGCAAACCTGGTGAGGAGAAAAACGTCTAACTGTAGAGACTAGTGGAGCATATGGAGAAGAGTGGTGAAAAGAGAAAAATGGTTAAGTGTGGAGATGGAAGGTGAGGGAAATAAATGATGAGAGTACTTCATAATTCGAAAATGGAGAGGAGAACATGATACTAAGAAAAAATCTTCATAATCTTTTCGTTGGACCTTTAAACCAGATCTTGAATAACTTAGGCATATAGAGGTGGATTTCTGATCCGAAAAGTGCATGACGAAGCTAAGACTGAGAGATGCAGAGTGAACTTATAAAAGTTCAAAAAATGTCTTCTTTTGATATCAAAGCTTTTATGAATCCAAGAGAGGAAAAATATAGATGACCAAATTTTGGTCAACATGTATGTACACATTTGTAGACTTTGGTAGTCAAATGACTACGCGAAGGGGGTCCCTTATCCCACAAACAATGGGGTAGCATACACCAATTTGTTTTCTATCTTGGTCATGACCTTAAACTTAGATTATTATTATTATAAAAGGTTTGAAATTAGTCATAATATCAAAAACTCAAGAACAATTTATATTTTCTCTAATGTTTTTCATAATTAGACTTTAAACCTATTTAAAAAAAATTGTGTGAAATAAACATGTTTTAAACATTATTTTTTAATATATATATATATATATTAACAAGGATAGATAACGTGTATTATATAAAAGAGTGTTGTAGCCTGGCTAAAACCAACTAGAGATTATAAAATCAAAGTGTTCAATAGAGTTCAACAAAGTAGAGGGAATGAGCATCCTCAATTAACAGATATCTTTCAAAATTTTGTACAAAAATAAAAGAGGCTTCTTGATTGGATTGTACTCTAACTAAATAACAGATCTTTAACAAAATGAAGCATGTCTATAATATGTAAACTGTAATGCATGAATCTAGCTAGCATAATTTCAGTTATGTGTCCACTATCGCTTGAGAATATTCCTGCATGTCGGCAATTGGTGGCGGTGGTTGTGGATTCTCTACCTTGTATGAAGCCTGGGAGTATGTTGAGGGAATTCATGCATTCAATCCAGGAGCTGCATCTCTAGGGCCGTGCTTATCTTTTCCCATTTGAGAAATTTGTTTTGCATGCTTGTTGAGCTTTCTCAGCACAATGACCATCTTTTTATCATGCCTATTTTCACTTTATTGCGTGGCTTGCTCAAGTTGTGCATGAGAATGTTTGAGGGCTATGATTTCCTGTCGTTGATATTCCATTTTCCCTTGAAGTGCCTCCAATTCATAATTAGTGCAATCACATGCTAGGAAGATTCTATGCCACATGGTAATTGAAAAAAAACAAAGAGTCCAAGAGTTCTTGTGAGAAATTTGTGAATGGTGGGGAGGTGCAAGTAAACAACAATTAGAAGTAAGGATAATAACTCCCATCACTTGAGTATCCTTGAAATTTGTCACCATGAGCGTTTCACCTTCGATGTCATGCATGAAATCCGTCCATAGTACCGATGATGATGGTAAGATACACTGGTACTAGGTGTTGAGATCCATGGGAAGGATGAGCAACGAACTATAAGGGGATGAACATCTCATGATGATGCCAAAGTGAGAGTAAATCCCACATGTGGAGAGTATGTAAGGAGAGAGAGCTTTTAATTCCACCATGCATAGATATGATTCCATATGCCATCTGTTGTAGGTTGCGCATGGAGGTGACGTGAGGCACATGTATGGAGAGGGAAATGCTTTGGTTCATCCTGATGTATCTATTATTATGAGGGGGGAGTCACATCACTCATCCCAAGAACATTTTTAATACTTTTTATGCCTCCATTGTCCCTTTAATCTTTAATGTTTGCAATTATTGCAATGTTAATTCCACCTTTGTCAATAGTGTTGATTGAAGATGCACTCTTTGTTTCTCCTATACCCATGATATTAAGGAATAAATCCCATGGTTGTTACCTCATTAGTCAGTAAAGCCCCTTGATTCACCATCTTGGATTTCTTGGCTAGTTGATCTGCCTCTTGATTTTTTTGTCGAAGAATATGGAAGTATTCCACTGAGTGGAAATTTTGCTCCTCAAATTTGATTCTTTGGTAGATTCTTCACAAGGAGGACTAAGAGCTATAGTTGATGTGTTTCAGACCTTTTATCATCAATCCAGAGTCTCTTATGACAACAATGATCTATGTTTTGTTTTCAGGTATCAGAGTCAATCCCATAAATGTAGTCAAAACTTATGCTTGTTTATTTGTTTTGTTTCCCAATCCCATGAGTATTTGATGTTTTGATTTCCTCCGCGATCAAATATGACCCCGGGCCTATCACCCCTTATATAGTTATATATATTACAATATACAATTAATAATAATTAATTTATCAATTATATAAATGATTTGTGTAAAATATTGTTGTAATAATAATTTATATAAACTATATTATATGGTTAGTAATTATTATTTTATTTTATTTTCTTTTGGTTGAAAATGATGATAACAACGCATTTTTTTTTAATATGTTAACATGTTATTACATAACATATAGTAATTATATTTTAATTATTTATATGAAAAGTTGGAATCTAATTATAACATTATAAAGTTTAAGGAAACTCGTGCTTTTTCCCATATTTTTCAATATTCTGTAATAAAGTTTAAAGAATTTTTATGTTTTTCCTTGTCATTATCATTAAACTTTTAAGGTTAAATTTAATAATATTTTAATTAAATATATTAAAATTAAAATTAAAATTAATCTTTTAAAATTTTATTTAATAAAACATAAACTTTATTTTAAAAAATTATTTAACCAATACTAAAAAATTATTCATTGTGCATTGCCACCAACCTCTTTACAATAAATATGTAAAAACCCATGAATAATGCTAAGCATTAGTTTATTATACTATAAACAAATAGTTAAATGGAAATGATGTGTTCTATTAAAAAAAAAAGTGAAATGAAAATGATTTGTTGTATTAAACGCAAGTGGTAAGTATGGAAGGAACAAATCAAGAGGTTCAGTATTCAGTTCAATAAGATATCATTCATCTATACTTACCGTGAATTTAACGAGGTAGCAAACGCTCTGTCTAAAAGAGTGTTCAAGGATCTCGATCACTATGGGGAGATCATCTACATCTAGTGGGTAGACAGTGAGCCATGCTTCACTAAATTTATAAAAGTTTTATGATTCCTATTTGTTGCTTATGGATCCTTTGGCAATCAGAATATTATGTTGTGTAGGTCTTCTGATTTTAGCATCGGGGTAGCCTTTTTTTGTATGGAAGGTGGTAACTTCTGGGCAGATGTGCTCTCAGTTTAAAGCTATGATTGATGCATTGTAAGCTTGATTATCACATTTTGGTTGTCACAGTTTTTCGACATATGAAAATCTAATATTTTGAAAGAAGTTGATCAGTGATGTAACATTTTATATTATCTAATATAAAGAGAAATTTTCTTGTTTGGAAAAAAATGGTGCGTGGACCCTTTATTAAATGTTTATTTACAATTTTTGATGTTGTGGATTTAATTATGTGGGGATTTAGTATCTTTTATAGAAACAAGTAGTGATCAAATTTGAAGGACTATTCTTAATTTCAAGTTGAAGGATATATATTTATTTAACCTTTCCATGATGAAAAGTTGAAAAAGTAGTTGTACTTTAATTTACAAGAGTAAACTATTTACACACTTCAAAAAAAATATTCTAAATAAAAAAATAACCTTCCAATTATTAGTCCCTGCCGTAGGTGTAGAGGGACTATAGCAATCGATAAATCGTTGACCTGGTATTAGATTGTGTATTGACCATAAATATTTCCATATTGTCTATTGTTGGAACAAGGGAAGTGAAGACATCGATTTTAATATAATAAAAAGTATCATGTTTGTCAAGATTTGACTGGACAAAGGATTGGAGGTCTTATTGCAGCCTTCGCTATTCCCAATGTTAAATATCTTGACCTGTCCAAAGTATTTGGTAGTAAATGGTCTTTTTGAATTATATATTTTATTATGCATTTGTTGATGGTGGATTAATGCTAGCATTAGTTCGAATGTGTCCCTTAGCATTTTCTGCTAGGTAGAATAGATTCTCCACTATATTACTATGTTTGATTTTTTCTTTATTTTTGCGTGCTTCGAGAGAACAAGCTTGCCACACTGCATATTTTCTTAAATGCTTGCACAGGCCTATGCCCTTCGACGGTCCTGACAGTCTTAACTGTTTACCTAACAACTCTGGCAGTGTTAAATGATTATTGTACAGATGGGTTGCAATATAGTTTCGTTCATGGTCGACATCGGTGCTCGAGTGTTCGATCCTTGTTCAGTGCTTCGTTCCATAGTTTTGGTTCTTGTTTGATTCAGCTTTGCAAAGTTGAGGTCCTGCAATTTCAATTCGAGCTCTTCGTAGTTGTTCACTGGTTTGTTGTTTTTCAACTCTGCAAGTTGTTGGACCTGTTGTTGCGGTTTGCAGTTTTTGGGGCTGAGCTCTTGTCACCCTTTGTTGATGGGTACGTTTCCCTGTTGTTGTTGTTTTTCAATGGTGGCAGTCCCACCATCTTTGTCTGTGCTCTTAGTTTCTATTCCTGGAAAGCATGTGTCATGCACTACAAAGGGCCTTACAAAAAGTAGTTAGGAGCCATTAGAAGAGGGAACCATCGGGCGGGGTCTGTACGCAGGGTATGATTTCACTCTGTGGGTGGGAACACTGCGTCTGCCTGTTCTATTTTTGCTGAGTAAAGTTATTGTTTTATTTATTTGTCTGTTTTCTTTTCATCTGTTGTAGGGACTAGGGGGATTGAAGTTGAGAAGAAGAAGGTTCAAAGATACATACGGGAATTGGTGCCCTGCTTTGTTTTTTTTTCCTATTTTGCTACCTTTTATTTTTTTCTCCTGCTTTTCTTTGTTTTCATAGAAAGTGAAACTATGTAGCAAATAGCTTCAAAGTGACAGTTGAAGAGATGGACGAGGTAATAGATGTTGAGTCGTACAAAATAGTTGCACAGTCCATTGTACATGACATCATTGATGTGGTTTTGCATAGCAATGCGCATTTTAGATTGGATGCATTCTCGTATACTATTGGGGATTGCCTTTTTGATACATTCAAGTTTCTATTGCATTTCCGCTATTCGTCGACAAAGCTGTGCAATGGATTGATAGATTATTTCTTGACCTATTTTAAAAATGGCGATGTCGAGGCTTTGCAGTCCTATGAATACGAACTGGAATCTGATTTTCTTCGGCAGTTGCATGGATTACAAGATGTCAGCACACATTTTTCAAAAATGTCGTTGTCTACATCTCCAGTTCTGCCTCCGCATGAGAGGGGACTTTGGGGAGATACATTTTGTATACGATGGCTATCTAACTGGCTGAATATACCAGTTGCCATTTGGTCATTGACAAGAAAAACAAGATATCTACTATTCAATAAAATTGCATGTGACAATCCATATTGCATCTTGTTCCATGATGCCAATGCCGTCAGTGGCCATTATGAACCACTAGTGTACAAAAAAATGCCCATATGAAATATAAAAGGTCCTCGTATCTACTTGTCCGTTATTTGCAAAGACCTTCAATCGCAATGCAAAGGGATTTTGCATGGCATAGATTGCCATGGTTTATAGCTGGCAACAAACGTTGTGTCTAGCTGTGGAGATAGTCTGTTCAATGCAATTTGTTGTTTGGTACCAACATAATTCGATGTTTAGTCACTTCGACTTTACAATATACAGTCCTTTTGCAATGCAATTATAGGCGACAACCAACCGGCTTTTAGGTGCTTGCATCAGCACCTTTGCCCATATCTCGTAGAAAATATGCCGACAGTTGGAAGTTGGCAGGAATACCTTGTGAACATGGCACTTCCATATGAAAAAGGGCATATGGAGGGTTGAAAATTCTATTTGCAATGGTTGTCTGTCATATTTAGGGTTAATATTCAGGTGTGGTTGCCCTTGCCAGATGCCACTGTCCATTCCTCGGTTATTGATTCAAATTGTGATTGAACTATTGACATCCTTTCGTTGAAAACAGATACAACACATATCCATTATGAACCTTTTCTTACACATATCGGTAGTTCAGGGTTGACTGTCCATGCCACCCAAACAACATCGAATTTGCATACACATGGAATGTTTTTTTGTGAAAATGAAAGTCCTCCCAGTTGCGATATGGGCAGATAGGGCTTGAACAAAAAAAACATGCGTAAAACTCATGAAATTTGTGATGAGGCCATAGATGGCTTAGAGAAAAAACGTAGAGTAAGTTATCACAATTTGAAAAAAATTATTCGTCAAATTCTCCCGACTTTTGATAAGGTCATAGAGACCTTGAACAAAAAACGTAAAGTAGTTTCTCAGAAACCGGGTGAAAGTGACATTCATCCTAGTTGCCACCAACTCATCCTGCCTTTGGGCAAGAAACATAGACTAAGTTACCACAACTTCAAAAAGGTCATGCGTGAGAGAAAAAAATACATTGGTACACTTCCTTTTAGAGAGAAACTCACATATGACAATGTAAAGAAATTTGGTCATGTAGAACAAAGCATAAATAGGTGCGATTGCATATCCCAGAATGGTGATGCAACTGTACGACTTCATGATCTACAAGCAACACCATGCAGTAGTAGCAATAAAAAGAAGGAAACAATTTCTACGAATACTTCCTTGCGAAAAAAAAATGCAAGACAGAACTACATGGAACAAATTAAAGACACTCCTTCCATTGTATGTGCAATTTCTGAACAATTGAATTTTTGTCTTCCATGCAAACGATAGCTTGAAAATGGAAAACTGCCACAATTTGCTACCCCTGACCGAATAAGATGTAATACAACACTAGCAGATGTAAGTGCACTTATGAAAATCGAGGCGAGACTTGTGTCTCTACGAATTGCATTTGCCCAAATCAGACCTTGGGGCTATAAACGACCCCAGATGGGCTTAACAGGATCAATTATTAATCTGTCTGTTCAGCTAGATGTTGTGCAAAAAGCGTTGACACAATCTATTAAAAATGCAATTACAATCGTTGTGGCTCTGAAAAGACGCTTGCGATAAAAAAATACCTATCAGACAGGCAAAGTGCATGTGCATGCTGTTATGAAAGCATTAAAGGAATTATGTTCTAAAGCCCTGTACAAAGCAGAGAACATTTGTATAAATGCCAACTGGAATAGTGTTCTCGCAGAAGAATATGGCAACTCTGCAGATACTCTTGAAAATCCTAGTGATTTTGATGCAAGTGATGAATCGGACAATGAAACAGCTGCTGAAACATTGGTGCATGGATTCACTGATTCACAGTGCATTCGTGACTTGTAAGACAAAATTGTTGAAATTGCACCTGCCGAGGGGCAACGTCCACTTGGAATATTCAAGGACAAATTCGCTGAGGAAATGAACTTTCCAACACTCTTCTATGGAGATCCAAGTGGCACTGATATTACAGAACGATTCATTTATCATAAAATAGTTCAATGGGAGCTGCTACATTCAAGCGGTTGCTTCTCTTGTCACATAACAAATTTGTTTTTCAAGACAATGCACATAACAATCGAGCAAGTTATGTCCTGCATTTGGGCTCGAATAAGAAAAGGCCAGTTACAAGGAAGAAAGTTGTTCGTGAAGGATGTGAAGCACAAAGTTAACCTAGAAAAAATTCTGAAATCTGATATTGGATACATAGATTTCAAAAACATTCGCACCTCTCCTGACTATTTGCAACAAAACAAAAAAAATATTTTTGCAATGATCCGACAATGAGGCCCGCCAACATTTTTTGTCACATTTACAAGTGCAGAGCACTACTGGGATCCATTGGTGGTTGAAGTATCTGACCTGCATAAGAACAGGAAACGTAAAAAAGAAACCGATACACTGGAAAATAGTGACATTGACTACCTCATAAGAAAAGACCCTATGACATGTACTCGCTACTATATACACAAAATAAATGCTTTGAGACAATTGATATGCCATGATGAAACGTTTTTCGGAAAAATATCGGACTACTTTTTTGTCACTGAATTCCAGAATAGGGGAAATGAACATGACCACACACTGTTGTGGATAGAGGATGCACCGGTGTATGGAGCCGATAACAATTCATAGATCAAACAATTTGTGGATAAATACATAACATGCAACATAGATCATTTGGATCTAGAACTTGTGAAAGTCCATAGAAATTACCATACAAGAAGTTGTAGAAAACGAAAAAACTCACATTGCAGATACAACTTTCCCGTGCCACCAATGAGAGCTACAAGAATCATAGAGCCAATTAGTGGAGAGGAAAATGTTGTTGTTGAGAAATCTAAATCCTTGTTTGCATTTCTAGAAGAAGGGGGATTTGACAAAATGATGAGCTTTGATGCCTTCTTGACACAGGTAAATATTTCATAAGATGAGCACATCCAAGCCATACAATGTACGCTTAGGCAACCAACACTTTTCCTTAAATGAAAACTCTCCCATATTTGGAACAACAGTTTCTCCAAGGATATGCCAGTTATGTGGAAAGAAAATATAGATGCACAGTACATGCTGGATGCATATGCTGCAGCATCATACTGTACCTCGCATATGGCAAAGATTGAAAAATCTATGACAACTGCATTCAGAAAAATACGCAAAGAACATGAAAGAAGTCAAATTGATGCCATACAAATGATACACACACTTGGCAATACATTGCTTAATCTTCAACAAATGTCTGCTCAGCAAGCAGTTCACATTGCACTTTCCTTGCCCCTCACTTGTAGTTCAAGAAAATTTGTCTTCATAAACACATCTCCACTTGAAAAACGCACATTTGTCCTTAAACCATCGGTTTTGCTGCAACAAGAGCCCGACAATTCAGAGGACATGGTATGTCACTCTATTATTGATTATTACATCCAGCATCCATCTTCTATTAGGCATATCTGCTTAGCAGAATTCGTATCGCATTACAAAAAAAATAGTGCACCCATATCAAAAAGAAAAAAACCTTCTGTCATATGATTTGTCAAATACAACAAACATTGTGACTATGAAAACTATTGTAGAGAAAAATTGTTTCTGTACGTTCTATTCGATGAAAACGAAGAGACATTAATGCATAACTTATGTACATGGGAGGTTTTGTATCTTGTGTCTGAGACTATGGTGCACATCAATGAAGCTAGATTTACCTACAATGTTAATCCAACATGGGGCGATCTAGAGGTTTCACTTAATGACCTAGAAAACCCTGGTGATCATGATGACACATTCAGTAACCCAAAAACAACCAGAACTGTTTCCGAGTCGTATGACTTACAAGGAGATTTTCCTCGTTCTCCAACAGCTAGAAGTGAAAAACGTATCAATCTTGGATTTCAAGTTACAAAACATCCTTTCCTAATTGAAAATCATGAATAC
The DNA here is from genome assembly GCA_010110895.2 of Picea sitchensis. Taxonomy (NCBI): domain Eukaryota; kingdom Viridiplantae; phylum Streptophyta; class Pinopsida; order Pinales; family Pinaceae; genus Picea; species Picea sitchensis. Next base: position 100,764 of record SNQJ01S0018294.1, on the reverse strand, counting down.
CACAGAATAAGACGTCTGTTGAATCATGAACAACAAACAATTGTAAAGGATATTGCTCTTAAAAAACACTTGAACATGAACAGTCATGTGCACGTGTTCCTTACAGGTGGAGAAGGAACAGGCAAGACATTCATAGTAAAAGCATTGTTCCAAATGCTTATACGAATCTATGATTCAAACAATTCCTCTGATCCTATGAAACCAAAGGGCCTAATAGTTGCATACATAGGAAATGTTGCATACAATGCTGGTGGAACAACAGTCCACTTTGCATTTGTAATGCCTTTTCACAAGTCACAGTTTCTTCCACTTAGCAAGGAAATGTTGGATACATTATCTAAGCTTTATGAGGAACTCCAACTTGTCTTTATAGATGAAGCATCTTTTATTGGGAGTCGGTTCTTGTATTCCATTGACAACTGACTAAGAAGCATAAAACATGTGCAGACGAAATACTTTGGAAACATTGACATGATATTCTGTGGTGATCTTTACCAGGCACAACCCATCCAAGATTCTTTGATATTTGAACAACCCACGGTCAACATGGAAACAGTCACCCATGACTTCTAGAGGGACAATATTAAATGCTTTGAGTTGCATACTACAATGCACCAAATATATGAATGCGCACCAACAACCAAACACATGATGACTTGACCCATATCAATTTGAAATGCTTCTGGCCTACACCAACAGACCCAACATTCCCTTACCTGTTCTACAGAAATAAGGATGTTGCAAACCATAATAGCCACATGCTCTCCATAATGTCAGGCGATGATATCATCATCAATTACATTGACCTGGAAGAAGACAACCATGGAAATGTGCCACGGCATGAACATTCAGTCACTTTACCTTTGCAACTTGTCCTCAAATTAGAAATGTTGGTTGAGATATATGCCTACAACTATGATTCATAGGATGGCTTGGTGAAAGGTGCAGATGGAATACTGAAAAGCTATACCAACACAAAAAAAGTGGATGTCGTTTGGATTAAGTTCCATGAATCACATATAGGCAAGCGACAAGCAAGCAAGTTGTCTTATCTATATAATTCAAATACTGGAAGTGATTAGACACCTATTTTGCGAATATCGAAGCCAGTATCAACATCAGCAAAGATAGGTCAACTGAAGATTCAAAAACAGTTTCCGATTAAACTTGCATGTGCACGTACAGTCCATAGATCACAAGGACTAACACTTGATAAAGTTGCTTTTCAACCTACTGGAATTTAGATACATGGACTTGTCTACACAACACTATCTCGTGTTAGAAGCATAGAGTCCTTGTATTTACTACGTCCTCTCACAAAAGATAACTTCAAAGTGAAACAAAAAGTTGATATTGAAATGGAATGACTGAAGACCACCACAAAATGGCAACTGCATTATGATTACCAATCCATATAAACAAATTCATCTGTGTCAATTATTTCTCTTAACACACGCAGCTTAAATGCACACATGGATGATATACTGAATGACTATGATATAATGCAATCCGATATTTTGTGCTTGCAAGAAACACACATGGCATTATGCACGCAGAAAAAACAATTCCCAAATCACAATTGCATATCAAGTTACATTACACATGGGGTCATGATACTAGTGAAAAAACATCTACCAATTTTGGACCATATACATATCGAAGAAAACAATGTTGCGTTGGTGCTTTTCTCATGAAATAAAAGCTGCAATACTGAATATGTATGTTGCTCCCCATGCAACATTCTCCAACATAGTACATGTTATTTCCAATGCATTGACCCATTTCCATCTGAACGGACCCATTGTACTTGTAGGAGACTTTAATATCGATATGCTACAAAATACTGACAGAACAAAAGAATTGGAAAACTACATGTGCAAA
>SNQJ01S0018294.1:13964-75599 GCA_010110895.2 Picea sitchensis | reverse complement strand
CTTTTATTTTTCTTAGGTTTTTTAGGTTTAATTTATAGAAAAAATTCAATTATATTTTAAATGTTTAAAAATAATGGTATTTAACTACAATAATTTTCTATCTATTAAAGTAAAGGTAAAAAATGTGTTAAACATGATATTTTCTACTATATTTAAAAAAATATAGAACCATAAATTAATTAAAGAGACTAAAAATAGTATTTTAAAAAATGTAAATGGTAAAAAAAAAATTAAGATTGAAGGAAGCATGGAAAATGACTAAAAACATTGTTGATAAAAAAATAAAAATAAAAATTGAAAATAAAAAAACAAGCAGTGGGAACATTATGTATGGGAAAATTTAAAATATAAAAAAACACCTAAAATGGAAGGGGGTTGCTACTGGTAGCACCATTTTTAAAAATGAGGTAAAAAACTTGACCCCCACGAGAACTTTGTAGAGTTCTCGTTAAATTGGTAACTATGTTTGCACCATAACATCACTGAGATGTATCATAACACATACTATCATCACCATGCATGTACCATAACACCATAACCATAACTGATCCGGATTTTATGAGCATAAAAAAACGAATACAGATTATTAACAGGTACTTAACACAGAATAATAGAGATACAATCAAACTGATTTTCTATTCAATAATGAAATAAGCTGAAACTGTAAAATGCAGCGGAAACAAGCTTGCTGGAATGGTGACGACTTATCTCTGAGAAGAGATGTGACAGTTGAGAAGAGATGTGACAGTTGCGCTCATTCGCAAGAAGATGATTACAATGAGGCTCTGAAGGCCTTTTTACCATAAGCAGGAATGCCAAAAACCCTAGACATCCAAAAACCTAACCCTAGGAGATGAAGCGCCAAAAGTCATGTGGGCCCCGATTGGGTAAGTTAGTACATCAACTTCTCGTGGTTGTAACTTTTGCATACGATCTCTGTTTTAGGCGTATGATAGCCCGCTGGAAAGGTATCGTTAAGGGGATTAATTTTAGGCATAATATAAAATGACCATAAATATTGAAAACCTATTTTCCCAAAAAACATCGTTTAGGGCCTCAAAACGACTCCAGAAGTGAAAACTGCTAAAAATAGTAAATTACCAAAATTGCCAAAAAACTATTTTGAGCTAGTTGGAAAAGGTGGGTGGCCATTGATATCCACCTAGATCAATACTCCCTCTTTAGGAAGAAATGGTCTCCATTGCATTGAGGTCCTTCATCAGATGAGGAAATGTCTATTGAATTTGGCCCCGGGTGAGCCACTTGCCTTGGTGCAGGAGTTGCCCTACTTTGATGACTCGATAAATTTGGATCCTTTGCTGTCAAGTGCCCTTGATATGTGTGTCCATAGTATGATTATTGGATGCTTGTTGTATGCATTTGGGGTTGAGCTCTGTTGGTGTCAGTTGTTCTGCTACTTTTGAGGTGTTCAATAATGGTGGGAAACAAGGGCGAAGGAGATCCACATTGAACACTGGGTCCAGGCCAAGGAAAGGAGGAATGTTGAGCTCAAAATCATTATTTCCCATGGCCTTGGTGATGGTGTACGACCCATAACGGAGTGGGCAAAGCTTCCGATGGGGTCCTGTAAGGCATTATTTCTGCAAGTGCAACCAAACTTTGTCGCCCACCTGAAACTTATGTGGCACCCGATGTTGATCATGGCGTTGTTTGTACTTGTCATTGGACTTTTGTAGGATATCCTGAGCCTGTTGGTGGATGTGCTAGATCCGTTCAATGAATTGGGTGGCTTTGTTAGCTTCAGTTGGAGTAGGAGATGAGTCGGTCAGGGTGACCGCAAGGGGAAGTGCAACATCTATGGGACCCAATGGTTGGAATCCAAACCCCACCTGAAAGGGGTTGTGGTCGGTTGAGCTATGCAGGGCTCGGTTGTAGCTATGTTGGACATAGGGAAGGCTCTCATCCCATGTGTGAGGGTGCTTTCAATTATACATGTGAAGGATATGCACAATAAATCGATTTATGACCTCGGTTTGGCCATTTGTCTGGGGGTGGAAGGCCATGGATTTGGTGAGCTTAGTGTCCAACAGTGACCAGAGGCTCCACCAGAATGTGTTGAGAAATCAACTATCTTGATCTGAGACAATGCTTTTTGGGAGTCCAAAATGTACCTAGACTTTTTCAAATAAGATCTTGGTAGTGGCCTCTACTGTGATGCTCTTCTTGCAGGCAACCGAAATCGCCATCTTAGAAAAGCGATCAACAACCACAAAAAACAGTCATTTCCCCGCTTAGGGGACGGGAGGCTCGACATGTAGTCCATTGAGATGGATTCACATGGCCTGTCAGGAGTAGGAAGAGGGGTGTACAAGCCATGTTTCTTAGTGGTCGGTTTGGCAATAGCATAAGCAGTGTAGGACCTGATATACTTGCTGACCTCCTGTTGAAGTTTCAGCCAGTAGAAATAATTCTATAGCATCGCCACTGTCTTTTTGACGCCAAAGTGTCCTGCCACCTGACTGTAGTGGGATTCCTAGATCAACTTCGCTCACTCGCTTGATGGAACATAGATATGGCCCAGACGACACAACAACCCATCATGAAGATGGAAATTATCAACAACTACATTTGCACCCAACATTTGGTAGGTGGTGGTGAAGTCCGAGTCTGTCTCATAGAGTTGAGGCCATCCAGAGGTCTCATGGCCAAAAGAGTCTAGCACCATGGTGAGTGCCGCGATTGGCAGTTTGCTAAGGAAATCAACGACGCAATTGGTGCTTCCTGTTTTATACTTGATGTTGAGGTGGAATTGCTGCAAGTATGTGGACCACTTTTGATGTCAGTCATTCTGCAATTTTCCTTGTGTCTGCATGAACCGTAGTGGCTTATGATCAGTGTGGATGACTGTCTCCTTCCCAAGAATGTAATGTCTCCACTGGCATCAGGCTTGCACAATGGAGTACATGTCTTTGTCGTAAGTAGGGTACTTACAGATAACATCTGATAGTGTATCACTATGATAGGCCATGAGGTGGCCATGTTGAGTGAGAACGATGCCCATAACATAGTCTGAAGCATATGTCTCGATCTTAAAGGGCTGTTGTAGGTCTGGTAGTGAAAGTACTGGGGATGAGCACAAGCACTTCTTCAAATCATCGAACGCTTGTTCTTGGGACCAGTCCCATGAAAATTTCTCCTTACCACAACCCCTGGTTATTTGGCTGAGGGCCCATGTAATATGGGAGAATCCCAACACGAACCTACGGTAGAAATTGGCAAGGCCTAAGAATATTTGAAGCTTAGTGAGTGTGGTTGGGGCTGGCTAGTCACAGATGACTTGGATCTTGGCTGGATCCACATATATGCCATGCTGATCAATGATGTAGCCCAGTTAATGGACCCTGCCCATGTCGAAGGAACATTTTTCCAAGTTGGCGTATAGCTTGTGCTGCCATAGGGTGTGTAGAACCTATTGAATATGCTGCAAGTGTTCGGCCCAAGTCTTGCTGTAAATGAGAATGTCATCTAGATACATCACTACAAAAGTATTGGTGAATGGTCACAGGATATCGTCCATCATCCTCATGAAAGTGGTTGGAGCATTTGTCAAACCAAAGGGCATGACCAACCATTCAAAAATGCCTTCCTTTGACTTAAAGGTGGTCTTCCATACATCTGTCTGTTCTATCGGGACCTGGTGGTAGCCAGATTTAAGATCAATCTTACTGAAGTATTTGGCCCTCGTGAGTTGATCAAGGAGGTTGTCGATTCAAGGAATCGGTATTGGCTTCTGACTGTGATTTTATTTAGATCCCGATAATCAATGCAGAGTCGCCAGGTTCCATCTTTCTTCTGTACCAGCACAATTGGGCTCCTGCAAAGTGATGAGATGGGACGGATGTGCCCCTTGTGGAGAAGTTCTTGGATTTGTCGCTTGATCTCCTCATTCTTTAACAGAGAGCATCGATAGATTGGCCCATTGGGCAGCAGTGCACCATGGGTTAGATCGATGGGGTGCTTGACCTGGCAATGCAGAGGTACCCCGGTAGCTGAGAAGAAGATATCTGAGTATTCTTCCACGAACTTATCTACTTGCTTCTGCTGTCTGGAGAAGTTGTCCATAGAGACCCTGGATGTTGTTGTGATTTTTCACTTATTCTAAGAGTGAATCACGAAGAAGACAAACTTCCTTGTCTGAGAGATGACCTTTCTGCATTGCTTAGCAGAGATCAAGGAAATATCACTAGGTGGGACTGCCTCAGGTATCCTGTACAATTTCATGTTCAAAATAATAATAACACTGCGAGGCATAGACTCATATACGGTGTGGTGTTTCCATAAATACGGTTGGTCCAAAATAACATCACAAACTTTGAGAGGAGCAACATCACACAATACCTTGTCTTTGAAGGGCTTGATGTCATACAACAGTCAACACTGTTGGTTGACGTGGAGATCGCTTCCTTGGTGGAGCCATCCAATGGTGTAGGGTTGTGGGTATGGCGTTGTCGGCAAGGCCAGCCGCTTGATGACCTCTGATGAGATGAGGTTCTTTTGGCTACCGTTATCAACGATGAAGTGCAGCGGGGTGCTTTTTACCCACATCTGTGAATGGAAGAGGCACTCTGCTTCTCCTGGCTCGTCTGGTTCACCAGGCTGGAGCTTGGTGGTAGCAATGGTGGCACCCAGTTCCACGTTAATGATCCGTCTTCCCCTTTCTGGTTCTAGCTCAGAGTCAGAATCTGCATCTAATTCAGAGGCTTTCACTTCGGCCACCAGCGACTGCTTTGAGAAACAATCAACAGTGTTATGCCAAGGGCTCTTATGGAATTCGTACCACTTCCCGGTATCTTTCTTTATCTTTCTGGTGTCCTTCTTTGCTTGCGGCTTGGACTAGTTTTCCTGATACTGTCCATATTTTCTTTGTTCTTTTTTCTGTGGGTTGGGGCCTCCCTTTCCTGGCTTTTGTTGTGAGGGGTTCCTAGGCCCAACTTGCCATGTTTTTTGCTTGAGCTTCTGCTCGATTTTGACAACATATCGGTAGGCCGCGCCCAAGGATGAGATGTCCAGAAATTCCATTTCGGTCTGAATGTATCTATGTAGAGCACCGCAATACTTGAACACCAGATGTTGCTCTGAATCTTTGATACCCAACTTGGTGCGTAAGGTATGGAAGATATTTGTGAAATCTGGCACTGCTTGGTCTCTTTCTTGCCGCAGTATCGTCCATTTAGTATACAAGTCGTTATAACTTCCGACAGGATAGTATTTTTCCTTAATAACATCCATGAAGGATTCCCAGGTGTCTATGACTGTAAATAATGAGGGTTCCTCTGTTTCCTTTTGCTCACAGAAATTTTCCCATCAATCTTTGACATGGGGAACGTCTTTGAGGAGCGCAAAAGTAATCTTTTCTCTATTCGAAAAGTTATGGACAAAAAAATACCCTTCTAGCAGATTCAACCACTTGTCTATAGCATCTGTGTCTATTTGACCTTCAAATATAGGAATATCAAAGTCTATTTGTACCTTGAAGGGGGCGACGCCTCTGCTCGAAGAAGATGTGTCGCCTGTTGGTAGCCACTGAAGGATTTGCGTGAAACTATCCATCATCGCGTTCCTCTGTTGCATGAGGGCTTCCTGAATCAACAGTTTGAAAAGATCTCTTGTCCTGTCATCTTTCTTTTCTCCTGCCATGAGAGGTCGCTTAGGCGTGTGAAAGATTTTGACCTCAAGAGAAACAAGCTCAAGACCCAACTCTTTGTACTCCGACCTTGTTGGGGACATGCATTAAGATGACAAGGAGTAGACCGCTCTGATACCACTGATCCAGATTTTATGAGTATAATGAAATGAATATAGATTATTAACAGGTGACTAACACAGAATAACAGAGATACAGTAAAATTGGTTTTCTATTCAATAATGAAATAAGTTGAAACTGTAAAATGCAGCGGAAACAAGCTTACTGGAATGGTGGTGGCTTATCTCTGAGAAGAGATGTGACGACTGCGCTCATTGGAAAGAAGATGATTACAATGAGGCTCTGAAGGCCTTTTTACCATAAGCAGGAATTCCAAAAACCCTAGAAATCCAAAAACGCAACCCTAGGAGATGAAGCACCAAAAGTCATGTGGGCCCTGTTTGGGTAAGTTAGTACATCAACTTCTCGGGGTCGTAACTTTTGCATTCGATCTTCGTTTTAGGCGTATGATAGCCCGTTGGAAAGGTATCTTCGAGGGGGTTCATTTTAGGCACAATATGAAAGGAACTTTGATATTTCAAACTTGTTTTCCCAAAAATCATCGTTTAGGGCCTCAAAACGACTCCGGAAGTGAAAACTGCTAAAAATAGTAAATCACCAAAATTGCTAGAAAACTATTTTGAGCCGGTTGGAAAAGGTGGGTGGCCACTGATATCCACTTGGATCAATAACCTTTAAAAATTACCTATGATCCTATAGATGACCTGTTGTATTGTAAGATGACTTGTAACTTCTTCCACATTCCTTAGCAACCAGGTACCAACATCTCTTCTCACCCTTTCACAAGATTTTCACACATCCATGACTTACTTTACTATTACCCACAGATATCCTCGATTTCCTCCACTACCACCCGCATACATCCGCGCCCTTCTGATCTGTAACCCACAGATACCTCAGAAAATAGGGTTACTCATGTTTTCTACAACTCCGAGACTTTCACCTTCGACCTTCCTTCGTAACCTCAGAAAAATGTCATCACAAACTTGCCAAAAGATCACAATACTATACCATAACATTTACAAGATTGATATTCAATTGTAAGTGTGTGAGTGTTCTTATGAGAGACTCATTGAGGTGTTTATATACTTTTTCATGGTAACCTCTCTCCTTACTTTAGGGATTTCTTGTTGCAACCAGTTTACCCTTTGACTAAGACTTGTAACCAACTAGAAGCTTCTTGACCACTCTTCGGGGTTTCCAAATTTACAAGGCCACATCTCCCTAACTGTGAGGAACCACGTGACATACCACATATAATGGGAAACTACACGACAATGAATATCCATCTATGAGTGTCTTACCTTCGATTTCACTGTTCTTAATGTCCATATTCCTCAACCAACTTTGGGTCCCATAACCACACATCCGGGGCTACATGTAGACTACATCAAATGCACCCAACTAACTCATCATCAATGCCAATCATACCAATGTCAATCAATTGTCCAACAATATTATCCATATCTCTAGACCTCTCCAAGTGTTGACATCAATGACAACCAACTGTCCAACAATCTCCCCCTTTGGAATTGATGGAAACACTGATGGCAATACTGATGCTCCAACACTCATGCTCCCCTTGTGACCATTTCTCCTCATCAATGTTTCTCACTCTCCCCCTTTGACATCAATGTAAAAGGATATCTTTCCTTGGGGATGCTCCCCATGTCGTCATGCATCTATTATTTCTCTTCATTATCATGCCTTTATTCTGTCTTTCCTTCTTTGACAAAAGGTAACTACCCCTGTCGATATGTCTCCCCCTGTCTGCATGCTACTGATCTTCCTATCTATATCTCTTTCTCTAATGATTTCTCTTCTCTTGAATTTTCTGCAATATGTAGATTGATGTAGGCCTACCTATATATGTTTCCTTTCCTCACTTCCAGTGCTGCTAAATGTCCATTGGTGCTTCCTCTTGTAACTCTATGACATATATAAAAAACATTCATTACTTGATTCATTCTCTTGTCATGTTTACTTGACCAAACTTGTTCAATGATTTCCTTTTGATGATATAGCTTATGTTGACAGTTTCTCTTTCCCTGTTATGTTATGTCTTTCACTTCTTGTCTTTCTGTGAACAACTGATTCCAATTGTCAACTGATTTCATTGATTGCAATTGAAAATACACTGCTATGTATCTTCTCTGACTTATTTCTTATATACCTTCTAAGCATCTCATGAATCCACCTCATGTCCATATGTCATAACTGTCCGTGACTCTGCTACTCAACTATCCACAATGTTGACCCATCTGTCACTATACTATCATGAAAACTTCTCTGAATATGCTACAATTGATCATCACATGTTCCTTTTTATCATAATGAATCAAATATATCCACTGATCTAATCTATCTTCTCATCAAACTCTACATGTCTGGAACAACTTGTGTGGGAACACGACTTCTCAACTGATCAATATGTTACTCTATACTTATGCTATCTGACTGCTCTGAATCTGTCTCTGCAACCATTACTCGAAGAATGGTTCTATGATCTGTCTCATCTACTACATAGACTCCCTTTGTTCAATATTCATATCACTGGGAGTCTCCAAGCCGAATGGCACATAAAAATACCAGTTCAGATGAAGAGTAATATTCCTCTTTGTCTGTAGATTCATCATCACTCTGAACTATGACTTCTTCCTTTTTATCTATGGATTGATCTCGCGCTACAATTCCTGAAAGTACAATCTCTTGAGCCTGTTCTTTATTCACCTATTCTTCTTTTCTTTCTCGTACTACTGCAAATCCTACGATCTTTGGGACCTGGTCTTTATTCACATGTTCTTCTTGTTTTCCATTTCTTCTCCAAATATTCATATATATGACATATTCCTTTTTGTCTGTATATTTTTCTTGATCTCATACTATTTCCAATCCTGAGAGTATGTCTCCTGGATGTCCTCCGTTCATCTACTTTTCATTTACCTGTTCTTGTTTTCTTTTCCATACTTTTGTATATCTTATATCAGTGTTCTCTTTCATAGAAGTATCAATCATGTTTCTACAATCACGAGCTATGTGTCCATAGTTATGGCATTTGTAATATTCAATGTTATGTGGGGACACATAAGATTTTCTTTCTTGAACATTTCTTCCATGAGCCCTACAATCTGCAACTTTCTGTCCAAAGTTAGTACAATAAAAACAATGACCATAAAAGAAGTTTGCATACTTGGAAGTGAGTGATCTTCTTTGTGGTGTAGTCTTTTTTAATTCTTTCATTGGCTGATCATGATCATGATTGAAGCTTCTTTGTGGCTTGAACGTGGAGGGTCTTCTCAAAGATGTATCACTATAATTTTCTTTTGATTCTAGCTGACCATGATTTCTTCCTTTGAGTACTTCTGCATAACTCTTACCTTTTTCTTCATTCTTCCTTTTTGGGAACTTGTAGTGGTCCTCTTCAAATTTCATTTCTGATGATGTAGACGTTTTCTATATCTTCAACGTTCTTGCTGAGCTTGACGATTTTATCTCTCAATGTGACAACTTTTTCTTCAAGCTTCTCAACCTCTTCTTCTGTCTTTGTCATATGAATCTTCATGACTTCTTCCATTCTCTTTACTTCCTCAAGTTCGATCTTCAAGGTGATTATCTCTTCTTCAAGTTTTCTTTCTTGTTGATTGAATTCTTCTTCAAGTTGATTTAAATCTTCATTTCTTTCCTTGAGATGATCTGTCAATATCTTCTCTCTTTTATACTTCTTCCTTTTGTGCTATTGTTTTGGCTTCCAAACACTGCTTCTAATCCTCGAGAGTTTCTTCAATCCTTTTGGCTTCTTCTAGCTGACCTTTTAGCATCATGATCATCTGCTCAACTTCTTTGGAGTTGGAGTTATGAGATTATTATTTCTCTTTTAGTTTTGCTGACTTGTTTTTCCTTTTTTCAATCGTTAGACATTCTATTGGACTTAATATTTCTTCTTTGTAATCGACTTATGCCTCTTCGCACTCTTCCTCTTCTAAATCTGTTTGACATGATGAGCATCTTTCTTCTTCTTATGTACTTGTATTTTCTTTAACCGTTAGACATTCTATTGGACTTAATATTTCTTCTTTGTAATCAACTTATGCCTCTTCACACTCTGCCTCTTCTAAATCTGTTTGACATGATGAGCTTTCTTCTTGTTATGTACTTTTATTTTCTTTAACAATCTTTGACTATGTGATGGGAGAGGAATAGATATTATGTAGCTTGTCCCAATTTTATTTAGCTGATGAACATTTGCCCACTTTGTCCTTTGTTGAATTACATAGTTACATAGTGCTTCCATAATGAAATCCATTGCTATTTTGTTATTCTTCTTCAATTCCTTGGCTGCAATCTTAGATTTCTTTGAACCAGACCTTGAATTTACTTCCACCATGCTTCATCATATCATCTTGCAGTTCCTTGAAGACATATTCCCGGGGCAGAGTGACTCCCTTGCATAAACCATTGAAGAGCTCGATAACCTCTGCGTCACTCCCAAGGTAGTTTTTAACGATTGCACTATTTCTTGGCAGAGCCACGTATTTTTTCGTGTCTATGAACTTGTTCATCAAAATCAAGTAACAAGTAACGCAATTCATTCCGGATGTCTTGCATAGCTCAAGAACGATTAAACCTCTATGTCGTCCTTGATATTGATATGAGGAAGATAAATTGTGGCTTTGTTTCGATCAAAATAAATTTTCTTGATGCCTCCATTGCGTCGCTGAAAATTGATGCCAGTATTACTTAATTCTACTGCAGGAGGGATGAATCTGTCGTCCTTCACTGATTTTTCCTTGCCGTTGTTTTCGATTTGAATTGCACTCTCATCACCATCATCGGAAGTTGGAGACACAATGAGGCTGTGCAACAAACCCAGAAAATGATGAACTTGTTCATCTGGTGGCGGCCAAGACCATTTTAATAATCCAAAGGGTAGAACTTGGTCCCTAGAGTTTCACCAGCACATGGAAAAGAAATTTCTCGGCATTGTCGACCAAGTTGAACTCCAATTCGAGTAGCTTTCGGAGAACTATCAAGGGGATTTGATTTTCCAGCATCAAAATGTCGTTCAGTATGTCGAATCCAGTAAATTCAATCTTTCTCCTATCAAAAGTAGGTTCATAGTTATCACTACCTTCCCCGCTTAACTTGTTTCCACCCAGAGTCCTCAATATTTCTAGAATGAAGCAACCATCCAAAGTAAGCATAACAGCATGGAACTCTGGCTTGCAATCGATTTTTTCTTCGTAGTTGTTCCTGATTTTCCTCTCATCCTTGAAGATCTTATCGATTGCAAGAAAGGAGAACTCAATATTATCTGATCTCTTTTTGTGATAGTCCATTCGAGAAAGCTTTGCTCTGTTGGAATGATATGGACCCAACGAAACGATTTGAGGGACATATGTTTTCTTGTTTTTCGACTCTTTCAGGAAGCTAGGAACTCTAAATATGGACACAACGGACACCAATCTGGGATCAATATAGGATTCCTGTGGAATGTGAATAACCCATGCTTCTTCCCTTATCCATGTTGTCGTTTCTCTATCGTCTGTTAATTCTTCCGGTTGCAGCGTCACGGCTGGAGGTGTTATAAGTTTAATTTGGTATCATAGCGTTGGTCAATTACATTGTGAGGAATTCTGCTGTTGACTGCTCATACGTGGAGCTGTGGGTGGACGAGTGACTGCCGCTGCCAGTAAACCGTGCCAGAGAACGAGTGATATCTGCACCATACGCCGCCGCTGGCATCCAAGGGACCGGAGTCCAAATTCTCGTCTGGTGACGCCGCTGTCATTTTGACTGTAGCGCAGATACATGTCATCTAGTTCCGGTTTGCCAGCGTTCTCAGAGCAGATACATATCATCTCATCAGCGCAGATACATATCAGAGCGTTTTCAGCACAGATACATACCATCAATCGCCTGCGTGCGCAAAATTCCTCGTAGAGTCGCCTGTTATAAGTTTAATTGGAGGACTTCCAATACAAACATAGATGCTCGACTGGAAAATTTGATTTGGGCAGGAGCTTCCCATGCATCAGTAGATGCGCCCATTAAATCACCGAATCAGAATAGAAATCTGCAGCGCCAAATATTTGAGATAGAGCACACCACACAGGGTATGTCGTCTTGTCCAACTCCAATCTAATACAATGAAGGTCTTTTCGTTTCATACGTTCTTTAACTTTACTCTTTGACTTAATGACACACCAACTCGACACAATCTGGACGAAAAACTTTTACATCATTCATTTCAATTCAATGGAGGTTTAATACTTAACAACTGCAACCATTATTTTTATACATTCTCTCACTTTAGTTTTTGAACTTAATGACCACCACAACAAGTGGATAAAATCTCAACGATTTATTTATTTATTTTTACGTCAAAAGACTACATCTATTGACAATGGGCATATTTAATATGTTTTTAGTACTTAATCAGTTTTGTATGGACAAGATTAAATATTGTTGGAATATTTTTAAGCGTCGGTTATATAATGTACAGAATTCTTAGTTATTTAATGCCCAGGACTCGGTTATTTCGGCATTCCCCAACCACAAAAGACTTTAGTGACTAAATCCACACGACGAACTTTAATACAAATAGTTGGATAATTAAGATTTCCAACTTTCATAGATATTCCACATTATTTAAGAATATCCAAATTCTGGTATTAGACGTGATTTAAGAAAATCCAATTTCTGAATTAATTTTATGGTAGAATTATCATATTGAAAAACAAATATTCTAATAATATTTTTAATAAGATAGAAATGAAATATTCATTAAATATATAATTATAATAGTATATATAATTATAATTGCAGTATGTAATAATTAATATGAGGTTTATTAGTCAAGGGTTAATTTAAGTAGTCTCGAGCAATGATCAATTGGCGAGGTCATGCACTCTCTTGATCCCCTTAAATGAGACGGGCAAATCAAGATAAAATTAATAAGATGTTTATTATTTTTTTTTATATAAAAATTTATAAAATAAATTCTAATAGTTATTTACATTATATTTGATAATCATGTTTATATGAGTTTTGCATAGTTAAAATTATGATACAAGTGTAAACATTTATTAAATTAAAAGAAAAATTGTTATTCAAATCACTAATAATATTTGATAAATATATATATTTTTCTTTCAATTTGATTCCTAACAAGAGATAGATTCTTTAAATCTCTTTACCTTGGACATATTAATAATTAAATTTATATCATTAATTTGAATTGTTATATTTATACTTAAAATACTTTTTTTAAGGGGTGGCAAGTGGGAGGGGATCATCTTTGATCTTGAGAAAAATTAAGAATTGTCTTATGAATGAGGGTTAGAGATAGCCATAACCAATTAGGTTGAGGCATATGCTCTCCTATAGAGATTAATCTCTACAAATGTAGCTAGAGTGAGGGCATTGATTGTTATTGGTGATTCAAACATAATTATCAATTTTATGAACAACAAGAAAACCTCAATTGATAAGCTAGCTTGCCTCATTGCAAGAATAAAAATTATACCCTTTGGTTCAAAGATGGACACCTTTTCCAAGTTCTTAGGGCTGTAAACACCCTTGAAAACGAGGCCTCAAAATTGAGTAAATGAAGTCTAGGGAAAAATTGGGGTATTTCTTTCCAAGCTACCCCTTAGGTCTTACCCAAAGTCATTTATGCATGGTGACACATTACACACTCATCAATCGACACATGTCAATGTATACAAGCCATCATAGTATGTCAAGAGGGAGGTGGGATGCAAAGTGCATCACCCTTACACCATCCTCACACACGCTCATCTTTATGATCATCCGACAATTTGAACCTTGTGAAGAATTTATGTAGGGGATATGTGTGATAATGGCTTAGAGTGCAGGTGCTTTGTTTGGTGAGGGGGCTTGATGGTGGTCGACTTTGGTTCAACTGGAATCTTGGGTAAGCACTCCCTTCCAAATTTTGTTGGTGTTCCTTGGCATTTTATTAGTGGCTTTGTCTTAGCCCTTGGCGGTTTCTTCCTTGGCCAAGTTCCTTTTGCTTATGTTTATTTGAAATTCAGTCCCTGTGCTACTGTTTGTTTGGAATTCAATTTTGAGTGATAGTGCTTGCTTAGATCCCCTGCTCCGTGACCTTAGAAATAAAGGCCTTGAGGTTCTTCTTTTTCTAGGTAGTATCTTGTGGACAGAGGTTTCAAAACCCACTTTTTGGGATTTGTTTGACTTCCCCATGACCACCTTATTCTCTCATGTGTTTTGTATCATATATAAATTGTTATGTATTTCCATCTCACGTTGGTATTTATTGCTAATAAGGAAATCCTAGTTAATCCCCCTAGTATTGTTCCTCTGGGTGCTTAGCATCTACCCTCTATTTGGGCATCTATGGAAATGATCCTAATTGGATACTCACCAAATTCTTTTTGTAAACTTTGTAATAAGCGTTTATTTTCTTTTTGGCGAAGTTGAGGAAATGTACAAAATTCACTTGGAAATTGAATAGAACCATTGTGATAGTTGGCATTCCAAGGAAACCCATTAAAAATGAAGGTTGTGGAGAAGAAGGGCATTCAATATAGAGGAGAGATGAGGAGGAAATGAAGAAGGGAAGCAACATATATGAGAGCTCAAAAAAGCAGTCCACTTGATGATCAGAGAAGAATAAGACATTGAGTTTTCTCCACAATGAGTGAAGATTGTTGTTGATCCATGCCCATCTATAAATTTCTTACCATTGAATAACAATACACTAAATCTATGTATAGATTACCCTTTTGTAATCAATTTTGTGCTTAATAAAATCCCCAATCAACTTGGTTTTCTTCCCAGTTGGGTTTCCAAGAATTTTTTGGTATCTTTGTGTGTGTTTTAATATTATGTAGAGTGCTTTGGGTGAAATTATTACTATCATTTATGGTGTATTGTTATTGTTGGTTGCAAACATGGTTATGATTAAGAGATCCATCTTGTAATTCTCTTGATTCACTTAGAAACCAATTTCTATTAGTATTTAATGAATTCCAATAGCTCTGTATTCTCCTACATCCATTATAATCATAGATTGAAGATCAATGGCTTTCAGATCTCAGATCCTTTGCACTTCTATAAGAGGTTTCCAAATTGGTTTATTTGAGTCTGGTGGACTATTAGGATTTTTTAGCATTGTTGGGTGAAATCAGGGTTAACCTTGGCTATCTAAGAGCATGTATATATCGCCCAAACCAAATCCGAAATAGAGTGGACTTGTTTTCCATTGGATGGCATTCAACTAGCCCATAATTTTGTTTGATGGATTTTCAGACTAAGCATTGTAACTAGTTAACAAATAACAACTGAAGAGTTATGATCTCATCCTATTTTTAATTGTAGAGACCTCCTTTAATTTATTCTGCAAAGTATCCATGTTGGTAAAATGGACAGACCATAGGTCTATCGTTTACAGATTAGGAAGTTTCTAGCCATGTACTATTGGGAAAAACATGAAATGCATAGAGTATTGTGAAGGAATGGCAATTTTATCAACAATGTTAGGAAATCTATATTCTCGATGACTACTAAGGTCCATGAGAATGAATGCATATATCAAAATGAAATGGTTGTGGGCACTCTTGTGCAACAAAGAGGCAAATTCAAGTTTTGAAAGTTGAATGCTTACCGTTAAGAAATATGGTCTATAACCTTAGTAAGGCTCCCACTCAGTTGCCTCAAATGATAGAATTCCAGTGAATTTTACTCTCGATGATCTCGAGGAAGAGGAAACGATACATCAAATGATTGAAGACATGGACTTGGAAAACTAAGAATCACACTCCATCGATATCGATTAAGATGAAGCTCTCAAAGAACATGTTTTCTATTAGTATTTTATGATATGTAGAACATTATTAATTTTATGGGTGTTTTATATAGTTTACACTAGCATAAAAATTTTACAATTCTCTATAAAAAATGATTTTGATTTTTCTATACCTAATACATATTATTTGATAATAATATTGATTTGTATTAAAAGATAACATTCTTTTTTATAAATATGTTATCTAACTTTATTGTAACTTTTTCTACTATAAACGTATTTCTATTAAAAAAATTCTTTAAAAATGAACACATCATCTCACCAAGACTCACTGACCACAACTACTAACTGCTTATAGAGTAAGTAATTTCCAACTAAGATTTTAATAAAATAAGACATCCTAAAACTAGATTCTTGTGTACTAACTTAACACCAATGACATGACAACACAAGATAATTATTAACTACATTTTTCAACACTTCTCCATAGTAAGTACTTGTCTTGATTTATATCTCATCTATCTTCATCTTCATTTGGTCGACTTCAACAAATACTCCCCAAATCCTCTCCATAAATTAAAGAAAGCTTGAAATTTTTTGTTACGAGGACCTATGAGATTTTTTTAATGACTCGTATGATGTTTACATTATATACAGAAAATAGCCAAATCAAAATTGTCGTCGTTGAAGGGATTATATTCAAACCTTCAAATTTAAACATTTTGCTTATGGTAAAAGTGCCCAACATAATTTACAATTATTTGATTTTAAAGGAGACATTTTTATGATTGTTTTCAATTGATTAATAATATTTTATAAATGTTGTTTTTCTCCTCTAAATTTGACACACTAATTTTTCATTTTAAATTTTATTCCTCTTATAATTAAATATCAATAGGAAGAAGAGATAATTTCTTTAATTTCTATATCTTAAACACATCAATAATTAAATTTATATTATTAAATTAAATTAAATAATTATATTTATAAACACAAAACATGATCCAAAGATGAACTAAAATTTCATTGCTAAGAATAAATATTTTCTTTAATTTCAATATCTTAAACACATTAAAGACATCGTTAATAAAATTTATATTATTAAATTAAATGGTTACATTTATAACTATGAACTAATATTTCATTGCTAAGAAGAGATAATTTCTTTAATTTATTAAATTAAATAGCTACATTTATAAACAAGACATAATCCAAAGATGAATTAATATTTGATTGAGATTTAATGATCACCATTTGAATTTATATTATTAAATTAAATAACTACATTTATAAACACAAGACATTTGATTAAGATTTAATGACCACAATATTTTGGAAGAATCTAGAGCAAAAGTCTAAAATAAGTAATTGAGAATACAATCATAA
Source organism: Picea sitchensis (assembly GCA_010110895.2). NCBI lineage: Eukaryota > Viridiplantae > Streptophyta > Pinopsida > Pinales > Pinaceae > Picea > Picea sitchensis. Next base: position 58,698 of record SNQJ01S0018294.1, on the reverse strand, counting down.
TAATTAAGACTTTAACATAATAGAACAAGTGTCACTGCAGTGGCGATGTCCCTGCCGAAAAGGTTTTGTATGTTTATTTGTGGAGGTATGACAAGCACTGCCAAAAAGGTTTTGTATGTTTATTTTTGGAGGTATGATAAGCACTGGTTCACTGCTAATGTCTCTGCTTAACCCGATGATGTCCATTATCATGTCAAGTTCCCTGAACACTTCCTTGGCGTTATCACATGAAGAGAACCATTGTCATAATGAAATAAGCATATAGTATTGGGCATTGAATGCTATAAATTTCCAAATTGTTTCCTCTACAAAGAATTAAATGCGAATCTAATAACCAAAATCCAAATGAAGACCGAGGCTGACCAGAATGCACATGGTATATTGGAAGAGCAGAACTAATGTAAAGCTAACAGTGGGTAGAGTGGCTTGCTTCTACATTTTTTTTGAAGAAATAATATAAAGATCTAGAGAACAAAATGAAGGAGAATTACTGCAGAAAAAAAAATAAATTAGAGATCAAAGTGACAAATAGAAGGATAAAAGGAATTGTTCTACCAGAGTTATAGGTGGAACATTACAAATTTAAAGATAGCTATGACATTGACAGTATTGAAAAAAGTTCATAGCAATTCAAATTAAAAATGAAGAATGAAGTGTGCGACACTAAATCTGAATACTATACACAACTGATAAGATTTGAAGTAATAAAACTAAAGATTTGATCTTATGTGATATAACTGAATCTTTGCTGCTGTAACATATGAAGGAGAATAATATTAATTGAAAAGATCCAAGCTATGAAGCCATTGTTGTCTAAGAGAGTCATTGCACTGCTCTTTAAGGAAAACAACATAAATCTTTCAATTGTGCTTCTCAAATGCATTATTCTAGTACACATCCTGGAAGTGTTATTATTTTAAGTGGGATATTAATGCTATTTGTTAATATGAACCATCATTACTCACCTGGGCAACTTGAACCAACGAGATGTTTGTTTGGCCTCTTTGATCATACACAAAATGGACAACAAGATAGTCGGGATAATGACTGCTTCTGTCGACTTGAATGGACATATTTTTAGCTGGATATGCCCATGCGACGCTATAATCATATTGAAGCGATAAACAAATAAATAAATATTGGAGCCATAAACAAATAAATATCCACACTTGTAACTTCCAATACTGTCAAGCTTTCATTGTTTCAATAATAATGTTCATTCTACTAGCCTTCACTAGAATGGTTTGTTTTTAAGATTTTGTTTTTTTCCTGTTTATAATCAAAGTCCAGGCCAGCCACCATGTCCAGAAGTTGGTTGGTTTTGCAGCACCAAGCTTTTGAAGATGGGATAGAGTAGAAAAAGGTTTGTCCTATTGTCCTCTGTAAAGTCTGTAACCACAGCCCGGAATACCTCCTCAAATAAACTCCAATCCTCAAATAAAATCCAAACCGAGAACGGGGTTAAATGCATATAGTTAAACTCAAATATGGATCTTTGATGGGTTCTATATAGATTTTTAACATGAAGAACAATGCGGGAAGGCATACACAGATGCATTGCTGAACTTCTAATAAATACAATCTCCCAGAAAGAAAGTGTGTTTAATTGGCATGTTGAACAATTTTTTTTTGTAGTTGTAATAGTGTCAATTGGCTGTGTCTTGTCTTCTTGGGGAACATGAAAGGCAGAAGGAACTGAAAGAAATGCCAGAGATGGCTCACCAACTTGATCTAAAGGGTAAAAAACTCACTATTAAGTAAACGAAGTTTGCTAGGAGGCAATTATGAAGCCAATCCATTCTACAAGGAAGGTAACTAAGAGGCCAACTTTAACCAATATACCTTGGTGTTGCAGGCCAGGGTGTCGTTATAATTTTTTAACCAATATACCTTGGTGTTGCAAGCCAGGGTGTCGTTATAATTTTTTAACCAATATACCTTGGTGTTGCAGGCCAAGGCAAAGGCGGAGGCCCCATCCTTGGTTTCATCCATTGATAAACATAAATCCATTTGTTTACCCAACAACACCCAGAAAGAGAAAAAACAAGAGCATGAGTAGCACCTAAAAAGGTAAGAGAAAAACTAGTTTCCATTTCTATTAGCAGCATGCAAATATGATATTTAATATATGTATGTGTCTGTTGCAACCAGAGACCTCAAAATCTCGGAAGCTTATATATATATATATATATATATATATATATATATTGATGCTCCCTACATATGCATGTTGTATTCCCTTGATATGTTGTAAAACCTTGAAAAAAATGAAGCCAGATAAGTTGTTCTTGCAGTTGTCAAGGAGGCATTGGAGCCTGGGAGGAAGATGCAAGGCCATGGATGTTGTGAGCTAGAAGCTCCCAAGAGCGTTGGGCTTCCCAAGAGTTTCTTTTATCAAGTTGAATATAGGTATCTTGCAGCGAAATCACGCTTCTTTTACCTAACTTCTACAATGGCTCATTACTTTGATTCCCTACTGTAAAATGAAAAACCAATGTTTTTTAATAAGATTTAAGAAATAAATCTATGCCAATTAGTATTAATCAATGGACATTTATTCCAAAAAAGGAAATTTACTACCTCTCTTAGGCATGGTAGAGATCTCTCTAGTGTACCCATTTTTTGATATTTATGGCACAGATAAAGAGCGCTCATTACGAATTTCTGTGAAGGTCAAGATCACTCAGAAATATGATCAAGTCTTGAACAATTATGCTGCTAATGATGTTTCTTTTGGATCAAAGAGGTTTCATCTATAAAGATATTTTTCTTGATTTATGGTAAAACACTGTAAGAGCCAATAGTTTCTACCTTGAATGTAGGTTGAGGATCTCCAAAGTTTCAGCAACAGATTCAGCCCACGAAAAACAACTTCAACAAGTAGAAATGATGTATGATGTATCGAGAAACAACTTCAACAAGTAGAAATGATGTATATTCAACAAGCAGGAACGATGTATCTTCAGCAAACAGGTGAACATGTGATGTATTCTATATCTATATTGTAATAGAATTGCAAGTATGAAACATCCCGGCCATGTAGAAATTTGATGATGGCAGTGGTGCACTAAAATAAAATAATTGGATTAGTAATTGTTGTGCAAATAAAATAATTGGATTATTAATTGTTGTGCAGGGACAACTCTAGGAAGAGGAAGAGGAAGATGAGGCGGTGAGGGCGATGGGGTGAAATTTGACAGTGCAGAAAGTGTTAATGCTACCATCATTTGATAGTGGAGAAGTATTAATACAGACAGCCGCCACAGAACTAAGTATTAATACAGAAACCGCCACAGAATAGCCATAGCCAAAGATGATGTAACTGTGTAACGACTTTGTATTAAACTCAAAACTCTATACAGTAATAAACTAAAAACTCAGGTGAACTTAGGAAAATAGAACAATTAGAATATTGGGAATGTCTAAGCTCCTAATAAGACATCAAATCTCTTCTCCAATAAGATTACAAAGAAAATGTTGTTTTCTATTATGTATAAAAAAAAAATTCTATTATGTTTAAAAAAAAAATTGAAGTTTGATATGTTTAACATTATATATTGTGAAAAAATATATAGAAGCCAGCCAAAACTAGAGTCCTGGCCTTAGGCAGGGACTAATAAGACAATTTTGCACTAAAATCTTATGCATTCACTTCATCATCCAAGACATATAATAATGACATAACACCATGAGATAATTATTGGCTAATTTTTTTCAACGCTCTCTTCGAGCATGTACTTACCTTAATTTGTATCTTTTCATGGCTTTGTCTTCATCCATTCTACTAGAACAATTGCTTTCTAAGATACTTCTCCTCACCAAATATCGAACATTTTCCTGTATATTTATTAATTTAAAGGAATGAATATCCATTGGTATATAAGGGTTATTACCAAATCATTATAATTATGAGTTTAGAATAAATTTATTATAATTACGAGTTTATAAGAAATTTCTTCATATAAATGGTTCATAAATTTCTTAGATAGCAATCTCTCTTGAATGTTGAATGTGTTGACAACTTTATTAATAATTTTAAGAGTCTAATCGATGCAAACACACCAACTCTCCATTTTACTCAAAATATCATGATCAACTAGAATACATAAAATGTACATCAAATGTCCATTTTGCTTAAAATATCATGATCAACTAGAATACATAAAATGTACATCAAATGTGAACACAGATTACAATTCCCAAAGAAACATTTATGCTGAATTACATAATACCTCCTTACAAATGTGAACACAGAGCATAATTCTCAAAGAAACATTTATGCTGAGTTACATAATACCTCCTTATGGGTTAGGAGACCTCCAAATAACCCCAGTGCATTGATATAACTAAATAATATGTTTATGTTCATTATCATGACTATATTGACCCCTCTATTTTTATTTTCATTAATTGCACATGTGATCCCCTTATGAGGTCGACTCATATTACATATACATTTAACCCCATATATTACCCCCTTAGGTAAAATCATAGTACCTCCCTTCAACAATATTTGTCCTCAAGGGTTTGTAGTTAAGGGTTTTACATGTGTTGAAACCAAATATTGATATTTCCTATATTCTTTCTCTCTTATTTCCATTGATGATTAACCATCCATCCATATTCAATTACTGTTGGTGTCAATCCTCAATAACTTCTTGTCCCCTAATTTTCTTTACTTTGATTCCATGCACTATTGTTATAACTTCAATTTGTTGTAGTTGTTGGTCTCTAATAATATCATGTTGAATAATGGTTCTTTGATGCCTTGTTCCATTAATATTGTTGATTCGACCATCTTCAATTCTATATTTCATTTTCGATTTGATGTCTTCCATCCTTGATGCTTCTTCAATCTCTTTCAAATTCCTTTCAAGTCTTTTGGTAGTTGCTTCATCTAATATCCTTGTTTTCTCTTGATTTTGATAGTGCTTCTTTTCTTATTCCTTTGAAAGTGCACCCACCACCATATTCTTTTTCCTTTTTTATGGATAATTTCAAATTCATAATCTAGAATATTTGTGACCCATTTGGAGAACAACTCCCAAAGATATAATAGTGATGAGCTACACAATAACTCCTTATAAATAAGGACAACTCGCTCCAAATAACTCCAATACATTCATATAACCAAATCATATGTTCATGTCCACAATAATGACTATATTTACCTATCTATATATCTATTCTCACTCATTGCACATGTGGGGCCCTTATTAGGCCAACCCCTACTACATATACATTGAATTTGTCAATTGGGTGTAGCATGAGTGGTTGTGAGGAAAAGTTGTTATCCTCCTCACCCAGGTTCAAATCCCACTTTGTGACATGTTTGATCCTATTTAGTTGATTATCGATTATCTATATATGATTTATTCATGAGATTTTGAAATGTCCTTCTTGTAATGTACCCAATCCCCTAGTTGGGTCATGTTACTACTAAATCGGCTAACATATCAATTCAAATGCAGAAATATACATAACATAAAATACATGCATGCTATTAGCATTAATAATTAAAACTCATGAATGCAACTGATTTAAACATGGAAAACATCAATTAAACACACACAGTATCATTTTTGCATACCAAATACAAAGTAAATGTAACATTTAATCATAGCATTAAAACTGTAATTGAACAAGTGATCAAAACACTTATCTTTTAAAAACTTTTCACATAAATGGTTGTAGACGAAGGACGTTCTACCCAACCATAGACTCTTCTATTCCAATTCTCTCAGTAGTAAGTCAACCCCAAGCTGGGGCTATGCGTACACAAGGGAAGACAAGATCTTATGGGTGTCTACATTCCACTACAATAGATCAAAACTCATTAAAACCGTAGTGACACGACTCCTACAACCATTCCAACCGCCCAAATTTCTTCCCCATCAGTCTGCACAACCCAAGGGATGATATTTCATTCTCTGCATCGCAATCCCTCAAACAATCTCCACCCCCTCTAGGTCTCCATCACAAACCGACTAGGAATTTCTCTACCGGGGGCTCCAGGAAATCTAGTTGAAACATAAGTGTTCACTCAACATTTACAAATGCTCTTTGGGTAATTTATCACCAAAAATTAATCATAGGAATAATAGCTTCAGTCTTAGCACAATTAACAACTTCAACAAGATGTCTTCAATACCCACTATGGTTGGCCACCCTTCCCAACACTCAACTATGGTTTTCCTCACTTCTTGCTAACTATAAAAACTCTCCTTCCTTCCTACTCCAATTTCTTTCTTCTCCCATGCTTGCTTGACTCTTACTCCCCCCCTCAAGGATTATTAAACTCAACCCATGTTGTCATAACTGAGTGGGTTGACTTCCTCACCCGACATCTTACATGAATTCAATGATTGAGTTCTTAATAAATCAAAGGGATAAATGACTAAATGACAAACTGATTAATGGAGACGGCTTAAGACTCAATAAAAATGAAAAACCCTCAAAACCGCTATTAATCCCCCTCTCTTGTAGAATCATAGCTCCCTATTACTCTGGTCCTTAATTGTCTATAGTTGGTGGTGTATTTCATTTTATTATTTTCAATGTACAATGTTTACATGTTACGTCGCTTACCTCCCCGACCATTTATAATACTTAAAAATATACAATTCTACATTGAGGATCAAAACTGGGGTGTTACAGTCCCCTTCCCTTACAATTTGCATTGTCCTCAGTGCACAACACCATACAAGTGTACATGTATACATATATAAATTATTACATCATGACACTTGATAATTCCACAGTTTAATGAATCCTGCAACAATTCCAACCAACACTCTCTTGTTCATCTCAACCTATACAACCTAAGTAAGTGTACCCCATTCTCTGTGTCATAGTCCCTCAGGATATCCCACTTCCCTTCCAGGGCTCCAATATATATAGGATAGGAAGTCTCAAATTTGTGGCTCTAGGAACTCTAGCTACACCAAAATGGATTCTTTGTATACTTATGTACAAATGTACATTCAAATTCCCTTAGAATCTGCAAAACATTGTGGGTACTCTTCTTGTATGGCCTCCTCTTTCTTCCACATGGAATATTCAAGACTGTAACAGGTCCATTGGACCTTTACTAGGTCAATGGATTGGTTCCTTATCACTTTGAATTTCCAATCTAGAATGTGCATCGGTTCCACCCGAAAGTCCCCTTCGTGCTCCACCTAGATCACAATCCAATTAATCACCTAGTTAGGATCAATCACATACTTCTTTAATAAATACAAATGAAACACATTATGAACTCTCGTGGATGTAGGCAACGTGAGAATGTATGCAACTGGGTATATCATCTCTAGAACTTCAAATGACCCACAATATCTCACTGCAAACTTTGGGAAATTTCCCAATTTCAATGGGATCCTTTTTTCCTTTACATTCAGAAACACGTGATTTTGCATTGTCTGTGTGATTTTTCCTTGTCTGTGTATCTTTTCTTCCTATCCTATGTAGTATTTAAATTCTACTTTATCTTTATCATCTACTTTTCCATTTCTCTGAACAATTATGGCTCTATATTGACTCTTTTTGTTGGGTTATCCCGACTCACTAGCGTGTTGCATTTTATACCATATAAGGCTTCAAATGGGCTCATAATCAACAATGTTGGATACCCATTGTTGTAAGTAAACTCTACCAAGTGAAGGTAGTATTCCCATTTTGATGGTTTATCCATCACATATAACCTGAACATATCTTCAATTATTTGGTTGGTCCTCTCTGTGTTTCCATCTGATTCTGGAAGATAAGCTATGCTAAAATTTAGATTTGTCCTAATCCCTTAAACAACCCCTTCAAAAATTTGGAAGTGAACTCGAGATCTTTGTTTAACACTATTTCCTTAGTCATACCATGTAGCCTAGAATTTTCCTTCATATAAATTTTTGCAATGTTTATTGCCTTATGCATCATCTTGATTGGAATAAGAAACCTTCATAAGTTTTTCCACCACTACCACGATGGAATCATGTTTCCTTTTTGTTTTGGAAAACTTGGTAATGAATCTATGGTAAAAATTTCCCATTTCCACTTTGGAATGGGAAATGGCTATAGAAATCCCGCTAGATTTCAATGCTCACCCTTTACCTTATGGAATTCCATACATGTAGCAATAAAATCAACTACATCTTTCTTCATAGCGGGAAAAATATTGGTCTCTTACAACCACAATTGTTTTTTGATACCCTGGATGTCTAACATATGACACATTGTGCATCTCTTTTAAAACTACATTTATCAAGAATTAGGAACATAAACTTTATTCTTGTACAAGAGGATTCCATCCTCTTCCAGCCTATAATCATTACATTTATGTTGTACATTACTCTGTTGTAAGATTTCTCTAACTTGTACATAATGTTGGTCTGTTGTCACAACTTATAAACTTCTTCTTTTCGAATTTGAACTGTACATACTAATGGCTATAACATTCATTTCATGCGCTCTTTTACTGAGTGCATCAACCACTTTATTCTATTTTCCCTTAATGTTCTTGATGTCAAAGTCATATTCACTGAGAAATTCTAGACATCTAGTTTGTTTGGTATTCAATGTTGGTTGTCCAAACAAATATTTCATACTAGTTTGATTTGTTCTCAACTCCAATTTTTTGCCCATGAGATAATGCTTCCACATTTTTAGCGCATAAACAATTGCTATCAATTCCAAATCATGCATGACATAGTTCCTCTCATGCTCCTTCAACTTTCTTGACTCATATCAAATTACATGCCCATTTCAGGTAAGGACTCCACCAAACCCTTCTTTACATGCATATGTGTATATAACAAAATCCTCATTTTGATATGCAATCCTTAAAATTAGTGCACTAGTTAACAATTCCTTCAAGTGATGAAAACTCTATTCACACTTGGTAGTCCATTCAAATTTTATGCCTTTCTTTTGTAATGAAGTAATTGGGTGTGCAATCTTGGAGAAGCTTGTAATAAATCTCTTGTAGTAACCAACTAGACCCATAAAAGATTTAACTTCTAAAATATTCTTTGGTGCTAACCAACTTCTTATTTCTTCTCTTTTCAGGATCCACTGGTATACAATCCTATGAGACAATGCGGTCCAAATAATGGACCTGCTCTTGATAAAAAGTGAACTTGCTCAACTGGGCGTACAATTGGTGTTCTCTCAGCACTTGGAGTACCATCCTCAAATGATGCTCATGCTCCTCCTATGTCTTGGAGTAGATAAGAATATCATCCAAGAATACAATAACATTTTTTTCTAGGTAATCTTTGAACACTCCATTCATTAGACACATAAAAGTAGTTGGTTTATTTGTCAACCCAAATGACATCACTATAAACTAATAATGAGCATACCTTGTCCAAAATGTTGTCTTTCTAGTATTTTCTTCTCGTATTATTACTTTATGATAACCCGATCTCAAGTCAATATTGGAAAATATCTTTGCTCCTTTCAACTAATAAAAAATATCCTCGATCCTTGACAAAGGATACTTGTTATTTATTGTAACCTTATTCATATGTTTGAACTCAATACATAAACTCAGAGTTCCATTTTTTTTCTTCACAAAAATAATTGGGGCATCGCAAGGTGAAACACTTAGGCATATTTTCCCCTTCTTTAACAACACTTCTAGTTGCATATGCAACTCTTTCATCTCTAATGCACTCATTCTATAGGGAGTCTTGGACACTAGGGTGTTGGACAATTGGTTGCCATTGATGTCAACTCTTGGAGATTGATGTCAACCCTTGAAGAAGTATGAAAGCCCTAGATATGTGGTTGAGATTGATGGTGAGTTAGTTTTGATTGATGGAGTGGTTGATGTCAAAAGATGTGATGGGTGCATTTGATGAAGTCTACACGAAGCCCCAGAGATATGGTTATGGTACCTAAAGTTGGTTGGGGAATATGGAAATGAAGGATAGTGTAAATGTAGGTAAGACACTCATAGATAGATAGTCCTTGTCATGCCGATTCCAGTGATAGTTGGTATTCCACGTGGTTCATCACAGTTAGGGAGATATGCCATCATGAAGTTGGAAGCCCTGAAGAATGGTCAAGAAGACCCTATTTGGTTACAAGTCATTAATTAAAGGGTAAATTGGTTGTAACAAGAAAAGGAGAGAGGTTACTAAGAAAAAGTATAAATACACCTCAAGGAGTCTCTCATAAGAACACTCACACAAAAATTTATTGATTATCTATCTTTTGAATAACTTTGGTCTACTGGCGAATCTGAGGTAGAAATTCTGAGGTAAGCGAAGGAAGGTCGAAGGGGAAAAGTCTGAAGCGATCAAACTAGATTTTTGAGGTTATCTATGGGTCACAGTGGAGAAAGTAGCAGACATTCGTGGTGTTAGCACTTAATATTGTCATGTTCTTGCGAGTTGTGGTCTTTGCCTAGGTCTGTAATTTTGTCTGTCTTTCCTACCTTTGCAGACCCGATTGTAATTTTTCCTTCTCGGCTTGGAGTTTTTATTTGGTTTGCCTCCATCCGTTTGATAGACTTGTTTTCTTATCGCCTTGCCTGAAAAATATTTTCCATAAGATTTCTTGTTTTCTCTAAGCTTATCACTTCTCTCTTTACCTCTGTCGCTAATCCTCTGCTTTCCTGAGCCTTCAACTAGTTATCCAAAAAATTGTTCACATGCCGCGATCGTGAGCACCAAGCACAACAATTAAAGAAATCTTATATAAAAGAAAATCAAGTGAGCGTGCAAGATCAATTTCCAACAACGGATATCCATTAGGTAGATCGGATCAACGACCATCGGGTGATCGAGATATAAAGTTACGTCAAGTTTAACGTCAACAAGAGTTCTGAAATTGCGAGACCATCCTAGACGTCGATCCTGGGAAGAGCACGTGGCATGAGATTATCATTTTGTTGACTCACGGGATGAAGCAGTCAAAGGGAAAAGTCATGAGAAGTTGCGAAATGCGAAGTCGCGAAATGATCTGGGCCATCCATTTCAGCAGGACGCATGGCACTAGATCCGAAGCGCGGAAAAAATTCATTTTGGGAAGACCGAAGTGAGAAGTGACGATATTCCAAGTCCCGAAATGCCGAAGTGATTTGGGCCATATGATGCAAGGAGACGCATGTCACCCGATCTGAGTGATTGTGATTTCACGACTCAAAGGTTGAGCATGGAGCACAAGGTGAATTCGCGAAATGCAAAATCCTGACGTGCCTGGGAGTTAGGCCCATGATCACAACCCACGGTCATATGGAAGGTGGGGTCCGGAGAATGGGAAAGCGCCTATCGAGCGGTGGGCGACTGATGTTTTTCAAGGAAATGATCGTGGCCATCAAGTTTAAAGAAGATCCTACCGTTGATCCAGATGGGTTGTTTCACGATTTTGAGCATCGGGATATTTGAAGTCAAGGGGAGTGATAACTCCCGAAATAAAAAATCTCGAGTTTCTATGAGATAAGCACGAGGTCACGGATTTCGGTCGCATGGGGTAAAGGGAAAGGAGCTATGCAAAGAATCAAAGTGCCTGAGTTGGTCACATAAAAGGATTTGCGTGGCCTCGAGGTGCCATAATGGACTTAAAGGAATTATGAGTTTTCCTGAAATGTTCATGGGTGTCAGGCCTCATCCCGATCCCAATAAAATGTAGTTAATGAGAATAGGGAAAGTGGTTGAAACCTCATTTCACCACATAAATGGAAAGCATGGAAAATATGGCCGTGGAGGGCAGACTGTCAACTGAAAGTTCTCTGTCATGAATTTTCTTGTGAAGCTCATACTGATCTGATCTTGCGTCTGACAGAAAAATGTAAACACAGCATGATAGAAGAAGATTGAGATGCCAAGCCTTGAATATAGTGATAAAAGCGTGCTTCTGAAGGGATCAAGTTGTTTTGAGTATAAATACTCAGTTTTGATATTTTGTTATGGTCTATGGTAGAGAAAAGCTCCCGAATTGTAAAGTTTTAATGAGCTCTTTGGTTATCTGGTTATGTATATGCATTTGAAACTTCTTGTTTAATGACAATCAACTTTCTTAATCCCTCTTGTTTCCTTCTGATGTTGAAAGAGTTCATGATTGACTGATTCACTTGAATTATTGTGATTGCATTATGATGAAAGTTTGATTATAGTGTTGTTATAGTTCCTTTCAGCTTCTTTGAGATTTGAATTCGAGAAGTTCTCGTGTTTAAATTGTTCCTCCTTGGGCTACTGAGAGACTTGATGTCCTTAGCAGATCTCTACATTTTCTCACCAAAGTCTTCCTCCTACTCACCCTTACTACAACTTACTGTCTGAAGTTAAACTAAGACCTCACCTGCTCGTGCATATCAATCCAGTTTTCTGAGTTAAGATTATACTTTCTTGAGACAACGTCCATTTGATGCTTTTATAATCAACTTGTGACATAAAACTCTGATGGGTATCGATCTTTCCTTTCCCGCAATCTGAAGGGAGACTTCCGGTACTAACATTTCTGGCACCGTTGCTGGGGACGAAATTGAATATTTTCCCTGGGATTGAATGACAAAGCTTACTGGTTCTGAAGGTGCATCAGAACTTAGTACATCAAAGATTGCAGTTGTGCACCTGGCAACTCCATTGATGCAAATCTACTAGAGACTCCATTTTTTTAGTTGTGGCTTCTAGAGGAAGACACACGAGGTCTACTCCACAACTGCCTTTAGCAACACCTGAAGCTGACCCAGAGAAAATTGTCAAAAAGGGAAAGGCCCTCCAAGAAGGCACTTCTACTACGGAAATAGGTATTTCTGACGATTTTCACTGTGCTCCTGTAGAAAATCTAATATATGCTTCACATTCTCCTATCATCCCATTTGTTGGAGTTTCCTGAATTTTAAATTTTGGGAGCGTTCCTGTTGAGTTTTCCCCTCCTGGTCTCTGTTTGGAGGGAGAAATATTTGTCACTCCTATTTCCCCTGAAGTTGTATCGTGGTTCATACCCAACACCTCAGAAGATCTTCCTACCTTGGGCTTTACCACCCCTCCTCCTATTACGATTACTACTGTGTGAAGAGAACCCCCTACTCCCTCAAGCCCTATAGCCTTTGCTTTAAATCCTCTATTGTTTCCCTTTACTCCCAGAAGCTCAGTTCTAGTCTCCCCTGTTCAAATCCCATCTCCTCCTAATTATCCTCCACCTATCATCCCCATGACAGGTGCTAATCCTCCTAGAAATAGAATGGATGCCATAGTGGCTGCTAGATATGCCCCCCTGGTCTTGCCTCATCCTCTTAATTCCCTCCCAGCTGGTGGCTACCTTAAGCAACTACCCAATATTACAGGGGAGGGAGATATAACCATAGAGGATCACCTTGTATCTTTATATAGTTATGTGGATAACTATGTCATAGTAGACGAAGATATATGGATGAGGATTTTTGTTCACAGTCTTGATGGAGAAGAGAGAAAGTGGTTCAGATCTCTGGCTCTTGGATCCATTGCTGGTATTGAGGATCTTGATGATGTTTTCTTGAGAGAATGGGGGGATAAAAAGGACTTTATTTATTATATCACAGAGTTTGGGTCCCTAAAGAGAAAAGAGGGAGAGTCTTTCTCTGACTTCTCCAAAAGATTCAACAAGATGTACAGTAAAATCCCTGCTGAGATAAAGCCTACAGAGGCCTTTGCCAAAATTACCTATGCCAGTTCTTTTGAACCTAACTTATGCCTCCTGTTAAGAGAGAGAAGAGCTACTTCCTTGGCTCACATGCAAGATGCAACCCTGGAAGTAGAGTCTAACATATTTGCAGTTGACCGACTCAGGAATAAGACTGATAGAGATAGAGGAAGGGGAAGATCTGAAGACTCAACCTCCAGTTCCTCTGCCCCCCTCCCCTCAAATGGATGAAGTAACCAAGTTCCTAAAATCACTTTTGGCTAGAATGTAAAGGTTGGAATTAGAAGGGAAGCAGACGTACAAAAATCCCCAAAATGTTGATAACAGAAGAAACTTCAGGAGGTCGAATAACAATTCTCCTTAGATCATGCCAAGGGAACAAAGGGACAGAGATAGAAATGATCAAAAAATTTAAACCCCTCTCCAAAACAACCTTGTTGCTGAGGAGGAGAGCGAGGAAGAAGAGCTTGATCTTGATCTTGAAATCCATTGTGTTGGAGACACCTTCCTATTTCCTCATTTAACTCAATATGCATACGAGGAATCCCTCATGAACAGTCAAATAAATGAGATGAGTAAAGGGGAAAAGGCCAATAATATCCCAAGTAAATACAACCTCAGGTCTAAGAAGAAAGAAGGGAAGTCTGATGTCCCTGATCCATCTCCTAGGGAAGAAAAGCCTGCTAAAGATGCAACAAACACCAACAAAGAAAAAAAATCTCAGAATTCCCCACCAATAGTAAAAGACCCTATCCTAGAGGTGAGACAAATTATGAAGCCCCCTTCCTCCTTTAACTTTGAGCATGAAATTCATAAGATCAGAATCCCTGTCCCCCTTTCAGAGCTAGTCAAGCATGAAGACTTCAAAAGGTCCCTCTCTAAGCTGTTGCAGCCCGAGCCACCCCGCCACTCCACAGACTCGATGAATCTCCAAGATGAAAATCCCACAGTCATATTAGGCCCTATGGTAGAAGATAGAGATGATTCATCCCCTCCCTTCTATACATCCCTGAACATTCATGATAAGGTGCTGCATAATTGTCTGATGGACTCAGTGGCATCTCATAATCTCATGCCCAAAATTGTTATGGAAGAAATGGGATTAGAAATAAAAAAATATTACCATGATTTATATTCTTTTGATTCGAGGAGGGTGCAATGTCTTGGGGTCATCAAAGATCTGGTAGTAACCTTGTTTCAGCTGCCCATGAAAAGTGTGGTCATGGGTATCGTGGTGGCTGATGTTCCTCCCAAGTTTGGCATGCTATTGTCAAGATCTTGGATAAAAATACTTGGAGGAACATTACAGATGGACCTCACATATGCTACCATTCCAGTCTTTGGAGGGGAGCATAGGAGACTGTACAAAGAAGCTCAGTTGGCCTACATTATCAGTGATGAAGATGATCCCACCAATCATCCTATCTTTTCCCTTGATACTGATTTGGGATCCATCTTGTTGTAGCTCACTGATACTCCTGAAACTCCTCTTGAAATCAGAAAGAAACCCGTTTATTTTCATGAAATACCTCCCCCAACTACTTCCATGTGGAAGATGTTCTTTAACGGAGCCTCTTCTAGGGAAGGTGTTGGTGCTAGAGTAGTTTTTGTGTCACCTTTTCAAGAAACCATATCTCTATCATACAAATTAGAATTTGAAACTATCAATAATGTGGAAAAATATGAAGCTCTTGTTCTGGGCTTAAGGGCTGCAAAGGACATGAGAATTGAGGAGATAATAGTGTTCGGGGATGCTGAGTTGATTGTCCAACAGATCAGAAATTCTTATCAGGCCAAACTCCCTCAGCTTAGAAGTTACATAAATGAAGTATGGGATCTAGTTGACATTTTTTTCTTGGCTTTCAACATTTTATTTGTTCCCAAAGAAGAAAATGTCATGGCCGATTCTTGGCTGTCTCAGCCAGCCAGTTCAGGATTCCACTGCCACCTAAGCTCAAGTATGATGTTGATATTAGATATAGGCCCTCTATACCCGATAATATCAAACATTGGAAGGTGTTCAAGGATTATCTCGAGATCATAAGATTTCTTGAGTCGGTTGATGAGTTCTCTACATTACACATTGATCAGGGTCATGATTCCGAAGGTGATCCTCCCCCTGAAGTATTTTTGAATAAAATTGCTAATCACCATATTTTTCAACTGCCTAGCAATCACATTCCAAAGGGACTATTTCCTTTGGAAATATTGTTTGATGGAAATGATGTGGTAGTAAATCTTAAAGGCCCAACTAAGGATGTTGATGTAGCTGAGTGCAACAATGGTACAGAGGAGGATCCAAAGTTTTTTAAATTTTCAAGCAGCCTATCAAGGGAGAAGAGAGCTGAGTATACCGAGCTATTAAAAGAATTTGCTGATGTGTTTTCCTAGACCTATGAAGACCTTAGAACATATGACACCAGCATCATCGAGCATAAGATCCCATTGAAAGAAGAGGCCAAACCATTTAGGCATAAATTAAGACAAATAAATCCTATGTTGCTTCCTATCATGGAGAGGGAGGTAAAGAAGTTGCTGGACGCCCAAATCATTGTCCCATTGTGATACTCTGAATGGGTGGACAACCTAGTCCCGGTGAGGAAAAAGAATGGATAAAGCAAACTCTGTGTCGATTTCAGAAACCTGAACATAGGTTCCAAGAAAGACAATTACCCTTTTCCAAAGATGGAACACATATTGCAGAGGGTGACAGGTGCATCCAGGATTTCAATGATTGATGGATTTTTTTGCTACAATCAGATCTCTGTCCTGTCTGAAGATAGAGAAAAGACAACATTCACCACTCCTTGGGGCACGTTCATGTATGTCGAAATTGCCTTTGGATTAATGAACACAGGAGCAGCCTTTCAGCGAGCCATGGACATCGCCTTCATTGGAGAAAGAAATAAATTCGTGGTCATCTATCTGGATGACATAATTGTCTTATCCAAATCTGATAAATAACATTGTCAACATCTGAGGAAGGTTTTCTCGAAATGTAGGAGGTTTGGTCTCTCCCTAAATCCCAAGAAATCATTATTTTCTATGCAGAAAGGAAAATAACTGGGGCACATAGTGTCAACCGAAGGAGTCAGGATCGATCCCAGCAGGGTAGAAGCTATTCAAGCCTTATCGCTTCCTAGGTCCAAGAAAGAAGTTCAGTCCTTTCTAGGTAAAATCAATTTTTTGAGAAGGTTTGTTTCAAATTTCGTTGAATTGGTAAAGCATATCATAGCCATGCTAAGGAAGGGGAGCGAAGTGAAATAGACTACTGAGCCCAAATAATCCTTCAACCAAATTAAGAAGTCACTGACTGAAGTACCTGTGCTAATCAATCGTTATTATTCCAAGGATTTTCTTATTTTTTCCTTTTCTTTATTCGATACCGTAGCAACCGTTTTGTTGTAGAAGAATGATGAAGGGTTGGAACAACCTATTTCCTTTTTCAGTAGATCATTGAGGGATGCAGAGATCAGATATGACATCATGGAGAAGTAAGCCTATGCCTTGGTGAAATCTCTCAAGGATTTTAGAGTCTATGTTCTGCATTCAAAGGTCATTGCGTATGTTCCTTCAACTTTTGTGAAGGACATTCTCATTCATCCTGACATAGACGGGAAAAGGAGCAAGTGGATTGCCAAAATCCTTGAATTTGATCTAGAGATCAAGCCCACCAAATTGATCAAAGGTCAAGGTTTATCCAGGCTGCTGGTTGAATCTAATTGCAAGGCTTTGGGGGTAAATTTCATCAATAATTACTCATAAATCAGCAGGCTGGGCTTTATGATACAAATGCTCAGGCAGACTCCCCATTAGCAGGATGTCCTTGGTACAAGGATATTATATATTTTCTACATAAATTTTAGCCTCCCGATGGCATGCAAAATAATAAGGTAAGAGATTTAAAGCTCAAAGCAATTAAATACTGCCTTGTTGATCAAATTTTATATTGGAAGGATCCTCTAGGAGTGCTCTTAAGATTTTTGGACCCACAGGAGGCCCAAAAGATTATATTTGAGTTCCATGACAGACTATGTGTGGGGAATTATTTCTGGAAAACCAGAGCCTACAAAATACTCAGGGCTAGGTACTACTGGCCTACTTTGTTCATTGATATCTATGCAAAAGTCAGGGCTTGTATCAAATGTCAAAAATTCTATGGAAAGAATAAACTCAAGTCTCTTCCATTGAGGCCTGTACTAGCTTCAGGACCTTTCCAGCAGTGGGGCCTTGACTTCATTGGGGAAATTCATCCCACTTCAAGCGATTAACACAGGTGGATCCTAACTTCAATAGATTATTTCACCAAGTGGATAGAGGCTACCCCCACAAGGAACGCTTGTCATAAGGTGATCATTGGTTTTCTGGAGGATATCATAGTAAGGTTTGGTTTCCCAACCAAAATCATCATTGATAATGCTGCATCCTTCAAGGCTGAACCATTGATCCAGTTTTGTGGGTAATTCAGAATTGCATTGATTCACTCTACCCCCTACTATCTGTAAGGAAATGGATTAGCAGAGTCCTCTAGCAAAAGGTTGATAAAAATCATCAAAATATTGTTAGAAGACAACAAGAAAGAATGGGATTCAAAGCTCAAATTTTTTCTGTGGGATGATAGAGTGACAACAAAAAGGTACCTGGGTTTCTCTCCTTTCCAGCTTGTATATGGGACTGAAGCAATTTTTCCTTCCTAGCTTGCCCTGCCTTTGGAAAATTTCTTACAAGACTGCCAAGAAGAGCCTGATATTATGATCAGAAGGATTCATTAGCTGGTAGAAGTGCAACAGACTAGAGAGAAGGTGATAGGCAGAGCACATGACCATCAGCAGAAAATCAAGCGGGCCTTTGACAGGGAGAGAAAAAAAGAGGAATTCCAGCTGGGATATCTAGTTCTCAAATGGGATGCGCCCAGACAGGACAAGGGAAATAATGGAAAATTTGAAGCCCTTTGGATCGACCCCTTCAAAATTTCTGAAGCATTTCCAAATAATACTTATAGGTTGTAGAATTTGGAGGGTGATGAAGTTTTTGGTGGCCAAATGAGCACTTCCTGAAATTTTTTTTTGTTTAAAGCCGCAATCAATGTCCCACCACTATAAATACCATCTATGTTTTATGTTTATTTTGTTTAGTTTTAATAGGAGACTCCATAACCCAAACAAAGCACTAGAGTTGCGTGTTATTGGCAGCTCGCAGGGAGCATGCCATCCCCTGTGGAGCCAAATGTTAGCACTTAATCTTGTCATGTTCTTGCAAGTTGTGGTCTTTGCCCAGGTCTGTAATTTTGTCTGTCTTTCCTACCTTTGCAGACCCGATTGTAAGTTTTCCTTCACGGCTTGTAGTTTTTCTTCAGTTTTCCTCCATCTGTTTGATAGACCTATTTTCTTGTCGCCTTGCCTGAAAAATATAGGCCATAAGATTTCCTTTTTTCTCTTATTCGAGCACTTCTCTCTTTACCTCTGTCGTTAATCCTTTTCTTTCCTGAGCCTTCAAACAGTTATCCAAGAAATTGTTCACATGCCGTGGTCGTGAGCACCAAACAGAACACTTAAAGCAGTCTGATATAAAAGCAAATCAAGCGAGCGAGCAAGATCAATTTCCAATGGTGGAGATCCATCAGGTGATCGAGATATAAAGTTATGCCGAGTTTAACATCAGTAAGAGTTCTGAAATCGTGAGGCCATCCCAGCCGTCAATCTTGGTAAGATCACGTGGTGCGAGATTAGCATTTCGCTAACTCATGGGATGAATCAGTCAAAGGGAAAAGTCATGCGAAGTCGCGAAATGATTTGGGCCATCCATTTCAGTAGGACACGTGGCGCTAGATCCAAAGCGCGAAAAAAATTCATTTCGAGAAGACCGAAGTGAGAAGTGCCGATATCCCAAGTCCTGAAATGCCGAAGCGATTTGGGTCATCTGATGCAAGGAGACGTGTGTCACCCGATCCAAGTGATAACAATTTCGTGACTTAGAGGTTGAGCATGGATCACAGCGTGAATTCGTGAAACGCGAAATCTCGACACACCTGGGAGTTGGGCCCATGATCACAGCCCGCAGTCATATGGAAGGTGGGGCCCAAAGAATGGGAAAGCGCCTATCGAGCGACGGGTGGCTGAGGTTGTTCAAGGAAATGATCATGGCCGTCAAGTTTAAAGAAGATCCTACCATTGATCCAAATGGGCCGTTTCGCGATTTTGAGCATCGGGATATTTGAAGTCAAGGGGAGTGAGAACCCCAGAAATACGAAATAACGAGTTTTTATGAGATAAGCACAAGGTCACGGCCCGCAGTCGCATGGGGCAAAGGGAAAGGAGCTACACAAAGAATCAAAGTGCCCGAGTTGGTCACAGAGAAGGATTTGCGTGGCCTCGAGGTGCCAGAATGGACTCAAAGGAATTATGAGTTCGCCTGAAATGTTCATGGGTGTCAGGCCTCGTCTTGATCCCAATAAAAGTAGTTAATGAGAATAGGGAAGGTGGTTAAAACCTCATTTCACCACATAAATGGAAAGAATGGAAAATTTGGCCGTGGAGGGCAGACTGTCAGCCAAAAGTTCTCTGTCATGAATTTTCTTGTGAAGCCCATACCGATCTGATCTTGTGTCTCACAGAAGAATGTAAATGCAACCTGATAGAAGAATAATGAGACGCCAAGCCTTGAATACAGTGATCAAAGCACGCTTATGAAGGGAGCAAGTTGTTTTGAGTATAAATACTCAGTTTTGATATTTTGTTATGGTCGATGGTAGAGAAAAGCTCCCGAATTGTAAAGTTTTAATGAACTCTATGGTTATCTGGTTATGTATATGCATTTGAAACTTCTTGTTTAATGAAAATCAACTTTCTTACTCCCTCTTGTTTCCTTATAATGATGAAAGAGTTCATGATTGACTGATTCACTTGAATTATTGTGACTGCATTATGATGAAAGTTTGATTATAGTGTTGTTATAGTTCCTTTCAGCTTCTTTGAGATTTGAATTCGATAAGTTCTCATGTTTAAATTGTTCCTCCTTGGGCTGTTGAGAGACTTGATGTCCTCGACAGATCTCTACATTTTCTCACCAAAGTCTTCCTCCTACTCACCCTCACTACAAATTACTGTTTGAAGTTAAACTAAGACCTCACATGCTCATGCATATCAGTCTAGTTTTCTGAGTTAATATTATACTTTCTTGAGACAACGCCCATTTGACCCTTTTATAATCAACCTGTGACATAAAACTATGATGGGTATCGATCTTTCCTTTCCCACAATCTGAAGGGAGACTTCCAGTGCTAACACGTGTTTCATAGTGGAGAAAGTAGTAGACATCCATGGGTTATAGTGGATCAAGTAGCAGATTATTTTGAAAAGTATTGAAGAAGGTGCCATCATGTTGATTCTGAAGTTGAGGAATGTTTGTTGGTCTAAGATGATATGCACCAAGTCCTCTTCATGAGTAAAGGTGTGTTTTACATATGTTTTTTTGAGGCTTGTTTCATGGATGGTATGACACATTCTTAAGTCATGTCTTGGAACCCTTGTGGTACATGGTACATGGTTGCATATGGTTCATGTGACATTGATACATGCTTGAAATATATTCTTGATACTTGGTACATGGATGTTATGGGTCATTGTTAGAGACACATATTTATATTGGCATATGTATGAGGCACATTCCTTGGTACTTCATTGAGGCACTTCATCATTGATATCTTATGGTACATGTTGGTGATGTTATGGTGCATGCTTGAGCAAAGTATTTGGTATATTGTTGAAGCACTGACACATGGTGTATGGTTGTCGTTGATATTGATACATTGATGAAGAATACACTTGGTATATGACAAAACATGAATAAGAACATATCTTGGTGATGTTTGTACTTGGTTGAGGTGTTCATGTACATTGTTGATGTACATGGTTGATACATGGTTGATAGATGATATGGTATAGGATTGGTACTTGGTATACATGGTTGATGGTTGAGGCATATGGTACAGGTTGAGGTGCATGGTTGATGCACAGTTTGGTACATGTGTTGGTGCATGGTTTGGTATAGGAGTTGGTGCATGGTTGACGCACGGTTTGGTACAGGTGTTGGTGCATGGTTGATTCACTTGTTGTGGTACAGGTTGTGGTACATGTTTGATGATTGACATGGTATAAATTGATGATTATTTGGTACATTCTTTGGTACATGATTGAGACACATACCTTGTGATGGTATGTTGGTGATATTGGTAAATGCTTGGTAGAGGCATGTGTTAGTGATGTTGGATATCTAATTGAGAGGTGTCCTTGGTATATGTTCCATGTGAGAGGATCTAGTTGAGTATCAATGATAGTGACAAGTTGACAGTGACAGGTTGGATACAATGATAGGTTGACAGGTTACAGGTTGATGTGACACTGACAGTGGAAGTGGAAGTGATAGTGACAGTGGCAGTGATTTTGGTAGTGACAGTTGGTCTAAATTTATATTTCAGGGCAGTAGGACAGGGCAAGGATAGGTGGTTTTATCCACCTTCTAGTTGGTGTCGAAGAACTCAGGGGGTTGTAGCCTCCTTTTGGTTGGAGCCAGAAAATCCAAGGAGTTTTAGATTTATTCAAGTTGGAGCCTAAGAATAGGGGGTTGTTGATCCAAATTGATATCGGTGGCCACTCATCTATTCCACTAGCTCAAAGAATAGTTTTCCATTTTGGCAGTTTCTTATAGTTTTTCGAGCAGCAAACTTCTGGGGCCGTATTGAGGTCATAAATGATGTTTTTTTGGACTTTTTGGGGTCATGGATTTTCGTCGACACACCTTAACTCCCAACAAAATTTTTACTTCTCAGATAGACCTTTCCGACGAGGTATCAACCCCCCCAAATGGAGATCGTATGCAAAATGTATGCCCCCAGGAAGTTGACGTATCAACTACCCCCATCGGAGCTCGCAAACCTTATGTCTTTTCATCTTCCAGGGTTAGGGTTTTGGATTTTATTTATGTTAAAAAGGCCTTTGGAGCCTCATTGTAAAAATTATGTTTTGGAAAATGTGAGTAGTCTCACATCTCTTCTCAGAGATAAGCTACCACCATTCTAGCGGATCTTTCACTCTGTATTTCTACAGTTTTGTACATTTCGCTTATTAATAGAAATTGTGTATTACTGTATATCTGTGTTTATGGTTATATATCTGTTATACTATTGGATATTTGATATATATCTTTAAATTTATTTATTATATCTCCTCTCCCATTTCATGCCGAAAATAATCCAGATCAATGGTATCAGAGCAGGCTGCTCTTGATCGTTTTTCAATGCATGTCCCCGACGAGGTACGAATATAGCAAGTTGGGTCTTAAGATTGTCTCTTTTGAGGAAAATCTCTCTCGCACACCCAAGAAACCCTCCATGGCAAAAGAAAAGAAAAGTGATGGAGCATAAAATTCTATTAATCTGTTTCTTAAGCAAGCTTTCACGCGATAAAGGGTCGAAATGATGGAGAATTTTTCCCACATCCTTCAACGCTCGTCAATATCATCAGGCATGTCTTTATCAAGTTTCCACTTTGGAAGAACCTCTCCTTTCAAGGTACAACTTAATTTTGATATTCCCGTATTTGAAGGTCAGATAGATGCAGATTCCTTAGAAAAATGGTTAAATATACTAGAAGGTTACTTTTATGTTCACAATTTTTTCGATAGGGAAAAGATCACCTTCACACTCCTTAATGATCTCCCCCATGTAAAACATTGATGGGAAACATACTGGGATCAAAGTTCCATAGAGGAGTCTGGAATATAGGGGGTCGATCTCACTCGGAATTATTTTGTGGATGCAGTCAAAGAACAATATTACCCTGTTGGTAACTATGATGACCAATACATGAGATGGAACACACTGCGTCAAGAGAGGGCCAAGCAGTGTCGGAGTTCACCAATACATTCCATACCTTGTGCACTAAGATGGGTATCAAAGACTCTTAGTGACATTTGGTTCTGAAATACCATGGGGCTCTACATAGATACATCCAAACTGAAATGGATTTTCTGGACATCTCATCATTGGGTGTTGCTTATTGATATGATGTTAAAATCGAGCATAAATTTAAGCACCAGAACAAGCAGGTGTTCGAGTCTGCAAATCCGCAACAACCAAAGTATGATAAAGACAAACCTAACAAAAAACCTCCCGAAAACCAGTCCAAGCCACAGGAAAAGAACGATAAGGGAAAGACAAGAATGACATTGGAAAGTGGTGCTATTTCCACAAAATCCCTTGGCACAAAACCGATGAATGTCGCTCAAAACTATCATTGGTGGCTAAGATCAAATAAAAAGAGCCGAACCTTGATTCAAAATATGATTTAGGAAATAATGGAAGGAGACAGATCATCAACGCAGACCCCACTGCCACCGTCACAACCACAACAATTCAACTAGAAGAAGCATCAAATCCTAAAGAGGGGGAGTGCCTCTTCCATTCACAGATGTGGGTGAAGGGGACCCATTGCATTTTATTTTGGATAACAAAATCTAGAATAACCTCATCTTAGTAGAGGTCGTCAAACAATTGGGATTGTCAGCAACATCACACCCGCAACCATACATCATCGGGTGGCTTCGTCAGGGACGAGATCTTCATGTTAGTCAATAGTGTCGCCTATCCAATGCCATCAATATTTTATGATGTTTCCCCTCTGGATGTATGTGATGTTATTTTGGGCCAACCATATATGTGGGGGCATCATGTTGTTTATGAGTCTTGACCTCGTAGTGTCATTGTTACTTTAGGGGGTCATCCCTATAGGATACCAAAGGTAGTTTTGATTACTATCCCACCAAAACAGTGCCACAAGGTAATCTCTCATACTGCAAAATTCAACCTCTTCACAATCTGTTAAAAAGGTGAATAAAAGGACACTACAACCACTACAACCTCGGCCCAAGACCTTTCTATCCAGCATAAGTAGATTGTAGAAGAGGAAAAATATATTGTTTCTTCACCGATGAGGGTGCCTACACACTGCCCAGTCAAGACAAGATACAATAGGTTGGTTGAACAAATTCAACCCCTCCAACATCAGGTTTTCGATAGCCTTCCACAAGTCAAGCAATGCAACTTCGCCAACAAGGAAATGTTGAGATCATTTCATGCTTCCTTGTTTTCCTTCCACATTCTATCTTCCCCACTTATTTTTTCCATTTATTTTCCCTCTTATACACCTACCCTTATTTCCCTTTTTCTTTTATCCCTTCTTCTCTCCCTTTTTGGTTACTATACCTAGTCATAATTAGTGATTCACGGGTTCACGCGTTCACAGGTTCGCAGGCTTTCATTCCACCCACTTGCTCATCTCATGAGTCCGTTTTAACACTTAGCCATTTTTAAGTTTCAAGGGTTCACGGGTTCAAGCCCTCATCCTCCATTTTCCATGGCCTTCACTTTTCACCCCAACTTCTATGATCTACATTTTGAACATCAGCCTTGTCATGGGTGCCAAGCTCCAAAGTATTTTATTCCTATTGCATGTGATTCCAACCGACCGTTTGTATACACTTAGTATATTTTTGATCATCTATACAACCGCGAGTTCATCGGTTCTCGGGTTGGCGGATTCATGAAATTTTTTATATTCAAACTCTCTCTCATCTGTCCCCACCATTTGGTTGCTTTTCACGATACACATTAAGTATTGTTTAATTCTAACAACTATTGTGGAGGCCCCAAAAAGATTGTCATTAATGGAGAAAGGCTCGAGGAATTACTCATTAAATCTCATTAAATCTTCATTTTCCAAGGGATTAAATTATCATTATATTTCCAAAAATATTTATTTGAGATTATTATCCAATTGAAGGAATAATCTCTTCAACCTATGGAATCATCAACCAGACAATAGTTTTTTGGTGGAACTTTGAATATCTTTGGTTGTGAAGATTAGAACTTCTAGTGGTCAAGAGAATATTTGTATTATTCCCCCCCTCCTACACAAAAATATGTAATTTTGGCATCTGGAATCGCTTGTGCTGGGTGTGCTCCTGAGGTTTTTGATTGTAAGTAACTCGTTGCATGGTGTGTGGACAAGTACATGCCAAGTCAAAGGATTATACAACTCTGAGATCATTCTCTAATTTCCCTTTCACCTCAAGTTTTTCGCAAGATGTTAAAGCTTCTAGAGCCGACTCTTACTTTCAAAGGTGAAGATTGCAGAGAATTCTTGAAAAAACATAACAATGGGCTTAATCTCTTGCTAGAATATTTGGAGAATCTTGAATCTATCCCAACAGACATAACCAGAATCAATGTTGAGTCTTTTAAAAACCTTTATCGAGAAATTGCATGGTTATTTACCAGGTTGACAGGCCAAGAAAGTACTGCTTCTATCTGTCACATGCTTTTATATATTTTGTATTTTACAGTACATGAACAAGCCATTTTTTATTTGGGGAAAACTCATTTCTATCAAAATATCATCCTAGTTATCACACTATAAAAAGGACAAAAAATTCTTTATGGCCTCTTATTTGATATTTGCTATTGTGCATTGTTTTAAATTCCCAAACTTAACCATCAGTAAGAGAGTGAATTGTGTAATAGATCCAGTTACCTTTTGGTATCAGACACTATGGAGACATCAAACTCCTCTATTTTTCTATGAAGTTTATAATAATTTTTTTTCAGTCTTCAAAAAGCTTTTGTTGGGAGAAAATACTTTAAGGATATCCGATCAAGCTACCATATTTTTAGAGAAAAAGGGGACAATAGAAAAAATGGAAAATCACAGTGTCATAAGGATATTTTGCTTGAAAAAGAATCCTTCTTTTCTCCCATATCATGTATATGATAAACTATTTATTACAGAGGTGGCAAGGCAATATAACTTTTGGCTACATTTTTTCCATGAAAAAAGGAAAAAAATAGTTTATTCTCTTGCCATGGAATATTGGAGAGTTCATGTTCAGAAATATAAGTAAAATTGATGAATTTTCAACTCATTTCAACAATGTGAGTTTAAAGTATGCTGAAAAGTTCAAAGGTTTTGATCTAAACAAAATCTTTGTTGGACATATGCTTTCAGTGGGGTTCAATAACTCTTTCATTCAAACTATATTGAATTAAGAATACAATGGTAATAGACAAAGCATTCCCATACATGATGCTGATGAACTAGAAACATTACTTAGCAGTAATGATTTTTACAAGAAAAGGAGAAAAGGTCCTAGTGAAATAAGTGCTCAATATCCAGTGGTTACTCCCAAGAATAATACATCCAGGAGCAATGCTCCAATGACCCACCAAGTTAAAAAGGTTGTCAACAGTAGTTCCAGTGGAGGGGGAGAGAAAAATCCTCTCCCCAGAAAAATTGATAATTCACACAAGTTTCCTGTGAGAAAGAAAAGGAAAAACTTAGTGCAAGAGGAATAAAACAATCTTATAGAAAATGACATCCAGAGATTTTCTTCAGAGGATATGGAAGTAGAAGTAGATATTGAGAAAATATTTCCTGCAATAGAACAACCAGAAAATATAACTCAACAAAATTCTTTATTGGAAGTCGTTGGAAATGAGACCTTTAGTGAAGGAGAATCCTTCACTTTTCAAAGTGTTGTTTTTGATAAAGAATCTAAAAAGTTGATTGTAGAAATAAGTGATCAGAAGAATAAAAAGGGAAAGGCCCACTAAGAGGTTGACCTGAAGGATATGCGACCATCGTAGATTTCCAAAATCCATAGGGAAACCAGGGATGCACTCGATAACTCTATTGATGGTTTAGAAGATGAAAATGTCAAATTAAAGGAGAAGATCAAAGAATTGGAAACTGCCTTGATGCCCCTTCCAATCTTGGCCAGTCCTTTGAAAATGGTTAAACCAACTAGAGTTGGTATTAAATTAAAGGGATCTTCTAGTTTTCTTATAGCGGTCTGGAATTATGTAGAGAAAAATATTAAAAAAAGAATGTCATTGATAACAAAAGCATGGGAAGTATCAAAAAATATTTTTTCTTTCGGTTCAAGGGAACATGCTTTTCATGAATATCTCCAATCTGATTTAAAGAATGAAGAAGGATTCTACACAGATGTCATTTTACAATTTGGGATAAAAGTCTCAAACATGACAGAATTGAAAAGGAGAGAAGAGGATCTACCTTCTCCAAGTCGAATTAAACAGCTGAATGAATGTTGGAAAGAAAAGATCAAGAATTTGAATAACATTGTCCAAGCATGCAACGAAGCCATAGTGAAAAGAAAAGAGTTATTCAGAAGACTCACAGAGAAAGATCTGGCAGGAAGCATTGATGAGGTGCAAGATCCTAAGTTAATTCTCAATTCAATGTTTATGACAAGGCAACAATTTGATGAAGAATTGGGGATATTAAAGGGGTTATTAGCTGGAAAATTTAATGGCATAATTGAATATAACGAAGAAGAAATAGATAATTGTATAGTTGATTATTCTACGAAAAATCAAGATATTGAGGAGGAAATACGTGGCACTTCTCATGACCTAAGGGATTTAGAAGGTGAATTATTTAATATACAAATCAATCATGAAATAAATGTTTAACCAATGAAAAATTACATTGAATATTGGTTTAAGAAGGCGATTGATAAATTAACGAAAGAAGGCCAAGAAACAACAATTGAGACAATTCCTATAGCCGCCAATCAGGAAAATAAAAGGACAGTAGCAAGCAAGTAAAAAAGGAGAGAGACCATCATAGTATTTTTACTCTGTCATCACCCACCATCTTCTCTCCACATCTTACTTCTTGTCTATATTTTCTTTACGGTCCACAAGATCCCCAATCCCAGTCCTATGGATAAACTCATTTTAATTTAAAAGATTTGTAACATAATTTATACTTCTTAGAAATCCCAAGAGAACTAATTTGAGATCAGTTTTGACGATGTTTTATAACTCTCAGTGTTGAGTATAAAATATTTGAGATTGATATATCATTTTCTTTATTTGAGCTCCACATGTGTTTACTTTATTAAATTTCTCTTATCTGTGCAGACCATTTTATTTTATTTTTTATGTGATCCTAAATCTTTTTTAACTATGATGGATGTGAGGAAATGTTTCTTATCTGCTTTCAAATATGTGATTTTTTGAGGTTCTTGGTCATCTCTCAGGGATTCTCTTTAAAAATAAAACTTTTTATTTTCTGTAACCTTTATATTTCTTTGAATATCAAGGTGGACTTTCTCAAAGTCCTATATTGTTTTGAAAATCTATAATTCCAAGAGTATCATAAAACAAAGAGGAGTACCACCTCTATAAAAATGTAGGGGGATTTGTTTCCCCGTGAGGTTGTCATTTTGATCCTGATGGATTCAAGCATCAACATTTTTGGCAACCATACTGGGGAACCAACTGAAAATTTGAAATCTGGTTTAGCATCTTTTGAAAAATACATGACTTTTCCCCAGGTTGATCAACCCCGCTTAGAAATTATATTGAATAATCAACGAAGCATCTTACATCAACTATATAATTTGGTAATAATAGGAGCTAAGACCAGTGAATAATTGGAAAGATCTTGGCAGACATTGGTCCAAGAAGAAGAAAGATAAATCCTATGAAGACAAAGGATAGAGGAGCGACATGAATGAAGAAATGAAAGAAAAGATCGAAGAGCACAAGAACAAGGTCAGAATTGAAGCTGGATGAATACAAGGGACCAATTACCAGAAGTAAAAGCAAGCAACTCTGTATTCTAGGAAGTGGAAAACATATTCCTAAAATATCTCCAGACATGGCAGGAAGAAATGAACAACTACGAGAAGAACCAAGAAGAGAACCTCATGAATAAAGACAAGGAGGCAGAGGAGGTGGTGGAATAAATCAAGAAGGACTAATATTTGGAAACCAAAGAAGATTAAGATATTCCCCCCTAATTCTTTGAGGTGAGCAACATGACCTCCCTATTCTCCGTAAGGGTACTTTGAAATCATTTTCGGGAGATAGAACAATTGATTCCAAAAGATACCTTGATTTATTTGTTGACGTTTGTGATTTTCATTGTGTTGAATATGACGATATGATGGTAAGGTTGTTTCTTCAAACCTTATCAGGAAAATCCTATGAATGGTATACGACATTACCCACTAGGTCAATTGGTTCATTTAACGACCTCGAAGCCATGTTCCTGACTATGTTTTCTCCCTCAATTTCATATCATACCCTTCTCACTAATTTCACCCAGATTGGTTTGAGGAAGAGTGAGAGAATACAAGATTTTAATCTAAGGTTCAATAAAAATCTGAGTAAGATTCTAGAAGAAAAAAGGCCGAATGACCTAGTGATACTTAGTTGTTATAAGAATGTGATGCCCCCAAATGTAAAATATGCTATCAAAACATCCCAGATGGATACCTTGGAGAAAGAAATTATTAAATCCACAAAGATGGAAGAAATTATGATTGACGGGTGGTAACCCTGATATTATCCTGGAAAACGTACAGAGGAAACTCAGAAGCCTAAGTATTGATGATCAAGGAGCCTCTAGTTCGAGAAATAATGAAGAGAAAAAACCATGACCGATCCAAAATCAAGCCACTAGAGGAGGCTCTTTTAAGGGAACCATACCTGATGTGAAGGTAGACCCTGTTGTGGAACAAGAAACTAAGCAAAGATTTGAGATTGCAAAAATGAATAGAACCATGAGGAAAATTAAAAATGAGATAATCAGATTAAGAAGGGGTGATAATAATGTAGAGAATCTGAGAATGTTGGTCCAAGAGAAAATAAGGAACCCTCCCCAAGAAAATAGAGTGAGGTTTGAAAACACTGATAATCAACAAAGACAAAGAGTTCCCAGGAAACCAATCCCAAATGCAGTTTTTATGGATGATATATATGATGAGCAAATAGTTGAGCAAGGAAATTATTATTTACCTGATGCAAGTTTCCAAACTGTATAGACAGATGGATGTGATACGTCCATGTATATATTTGAAGAAGGAGACAATGGCCCTAACTCACAATATAATGTTGCCCAAACATGATCGTTTGTAAATAAATCCAAAAATAAAGATGAGTCTGAAAAATAAAAGGAAAGAATTAAAGAAAATATAAATAAAAGGTGAATGAGAAAGAGATAAATAAAAATGTGACAAATAACACTGGAAGCAAGAAGAAACACTTGGTGTCAAACCCTCCCTAGATGGAATACAATGTTGTAGAGGACATGAGTAAGATGAGGATAACTCTTCCTTTTACAAAAGTGGTAAATATCCCTCAACAAAGGGAAAATATTTTTAGATTGTTGGATGATCCATCTGAAAGGATTGAGGCTATTGTTATACATACAAAACAAAGCCAGAACACATCAAACATCAAGTTGAGAGGTAAAATCCCACCTTTTTATATTTCAGTTGAAAATCATGATGTTGCACTTCATAATTTTTTAGTTGACACTGGTGCAACCAATAATATTATGCCACTAGCGGTCACAGAGGCATTGGGTATGAGCTGTACCAAATATTATGAAATAGGTAAAAACATATCTGCAATTGAATCCAGACAGGTGCTAGCTTATGTGGAAATCAAATATTTTTATGATTGGATTAAAACGGCTCCCCATATCATTACAGTCTTCAATATTGTTGTGGTAGATCTTCCTCCTGCATATGGAGTTGTCTTAGGAAGAGATTGGTCATCTATGATCAGGGGGTACATAATGAATGATGGAATTTGCATGATGATGCCAGATAAAGAAGGTGAAATGATTAAGGTCCCTCGTGAACCCAGGAGATCGTTTTCCTTCAAAAAGAAGGATAATGAACTAAAGGAAGATTATATGGACGTTGGAATCAGAAAATATGCTATCCTAGACATGGAGCATATTGAAGACATGGAGAATAAAAAGAATCAGTTTAAAGGTTATTGGAGGATGTCATTTGATGGATCTTTCTCAAGTTCTGTAAGTGGAGTTGGAATCGTCCTTATAATCCCAGAAAAGAGTGTGCATCCACATGCTATCATAAATGAATTTGCATGCACTAATAATGAGGTAGAATATAAGGCTTTGAGTCAAGGAATGATTCTTTCATGAGAAATGAAGATAGAACATTTAATTGTGACTAGAGACTCTGAGTTGGTAATAAATCAAGTTACACATATATATAAGATTAAAAAGGAACGACTCAAATTATATTTCAAAAGAGTTAATGAATTGATGGAAGCATTCAACTCTTTCAACATCTCTTTCATCCCAAGGGACAAAAATAAGAAGGAAGATTCATTAGATTTGGCGGCCTCACTATCAAATCCAGATGATGTTCACAACAAAACATCTTTTCAAGTAAAAATAATATTCCGACCTTTTGTACCTAACAATCAGGATTATTTACAAGTATTTAAGAATGATGAAGAATTGGATTTTTTTTTTACGAATGATGATGAAGATGAGGGTAATCACATAACTGTTGTCCCAAGAAATTGTATTCAATACAAGTCTCTTTTTACAAGAGACAATCATGCTAAAAACCTCCTGGAAGAAGCATCGCTCCAAAAATTCCAAGAAACAAGAAAGATTATTATTGGAATTGATAGTTCCCAAAAATATGTCCATTTGGGAATTGATTTCACAATTGATGAAGTTGATCAATATGTTTCACTATTTAAAGAATATCTTTAAGTATTCGTATGGAGTTATGATGACTTGAGGACATATGATAAAACAATATTTCAACACATTATTCCCTTGAGAGAAGGGGCAAAGCCTGTCGAGCAGAAGATAAGGATAGTGAACCCCAAATTGAAACTACTGGTAAAGGTTGAATTGGAGAAATTGAAGAAAGATGGAATAATATACCCCATTAGACATTCTGACTGGATTTCAAATCTTGTGAATGTGAGAAAAAAGACTGGGGAGATTAAGATGTGTGTATATTTCAGGGACCTTAACAAATCAAGTGTAAAGGATAATTATCCTTTTCCTAACATGGAATTTATTCTCCAACAAGTCACGGGATCAGCCTAAATGTCCATGTTAAATGGTTGTTCTCGGTATAATCAAGTCCTAATTGCTGAGGAAGATAGAGAAAAGAAAACCGTCATAACACCTTGGGAGACATATCCATATGCTCGGATGCCCTTTGGTTTAGAAAATGTTGGAGCCACATTTCAGAGGGATATGGATCATTCTTTTAACGGATTAATAGGAAAATTCATGGTGGAATACCAAGATGATTTAAGAGTACACTAAAAAATAAGGAGCGATCACGTTCATCATCTGAGGAATTGTTTTGACAGGTGTAGGTTATATGGTGTTTCTTTAAATCCAAAAAAATGTTTATTTGTTGTAACTGAAGGAAAACTATTGCATCATATTGTGTGCAAGGAAGGAATCTATATCGATCCATAAAGAGTTAAAGATATAAATGAACTCAACCCCCCATCATCTAAGAAGGGAGTTCAATCATTTTTTGGAAAAATCAATTTTGTATGAAGATTTGTCCCTGATTATGAAAGTATTGTAAAGCCGATCAATTTATTGTTCAAAAATGACCAAAGGTTTGAATGGACCATAGATACAGATGGAACTTTTAATAATATAAAATGGCAATCACTACAACTCCAGTCCTCATTAGCCCATATTTTCAAAGAGACTTCATCATTTATTCATTCACTAAAGAAACAATTGTTGCCTCTGTTCTTACTCAGATAAATTCCAAGGGTGAAGAATTGCCAATTAGTTTCATGAGCAAGACCCTTCATGATTATGAATTAATATATTCAGAATTGGAGGAGCAAGACTTGTCTCTTGTAAAAGTAGTGGCGCACTTTCAAACTTATATATTAAATTCTCACGTCATTGTGTATGTTCCATCCTCTCCTGTGAAGATGATTTTAAATTAACAATTGAGAAAAGGAAAATGGGAAAACTGGGTGACAAAGATTTAAGAATATGGTATTGAAATTAATCTTTTAAAAGAATTTAAAGGATAGGGTTTATGTAATCTCATTGCAAATATTGATTCTTTGGATGGAGTAATTTAGATTTCAGTAGGAGAACCCATGACAGTTTCAGAATGGTATAAAGATATTATATTCTACTTGAGTTCTAAACAATTTACAGTCACCATGAACCCTAAAGAGAAAAGAACATTGAAAATTAAGTCAAATCAATGTGTTGATTGCTGATATATTGTTCATAAGAAACTATGATGGCATGTTGTTGAGATGTATTGATGAAATGAAAGCTCAAGAATTTATGCAACAATTCCATGAAGGCATATGTGGTGGACATTTTGTGCCTACCACCACGACCCATAAAATAATAAGAGCTCGATTTTCTTGGCCATAAAGTTTTAAAGACTCATATGCTACCATAAGAAAGTGTGTATCTTGTCAATAATTTTCAGGGAAAATGAAAAAATATGCAATGCCATTACAACCCATATCTGTAGAACAACCATTTTCCCAATGGGGACTCGATGTTGTTGGACCAATAAATCCAAATTCAAGCAAAGGACATACATATATCCTCACCGCTACAGATTATTTTACAAAGTGGTTTGAAGCAGTAGCATTAAAAATGGTTGATTTTGAAGATTTGATTAAGTTTCTCAAAGATAATATTTTGTCAAGGTTTGGTGTCCTAGAAAAATTCATTACTAACAATGGCTCAATTTTCATTGGTTCAAAGTTTAAAAAATTTTGTGGACAATATGGGATTGTTATGGGGCAGTCATCAAATTATTATCCATAAGGGAATGGTCTTGCTGAATCCACTAATAAGACACTCATTCAGATATTGAAGAAAACTATTGATAAGAACCAAAGGAATTGGAATTTGAAATTGACAGATGCTTTGTGTGAGAGCATAATGACTTTGAAAGACAACACTGGGATGTATCCATACATGTTAGTTTATGGGAAAGAAGAAAAAATTCTAATTAGCCTCAAGCTAAATGCCTTGAATTTTGTAGTTAATACAAAGGATGCAAAAGATAGTTCACCTATGCATAAGAGAGTGAACCAATTATGGAAATTGGAGGAAGAACAAAGTAAATCCTTGAACATAACTTCTTAGAGATAACAAAGTATCAAAAATTATTTTGATCAGAATGCAACCATAAAGAATTTTCAAAAGGGTGAACTGGTGCTACTCTGGAACAAAGCTAAGGAGAAACCATTGATGCACACAAAATTCGAATCACTTTGGGTTGGACCATATATCATTGAAAATATCTCGGATTTTAATGCTTATATGCTCAAATATATGAAGGATAAAATTTTAATGTTGCATGTTAATGGGAAACATTTGAGAGGTTTCTTCACCTGAAATTTTCTCATTTCCTTGTACATAATTTTCATTTACCTAGTTTGAATATCCTTACCTTTCAACCCCATAGCCCAATGGATATAAGCATTTAGTCATGAAGATTTTGGATTCTTGACAACCCACAAGGGGTTATCATCCCACATTTAGAGCCAATTGTTGAGATCATTTTGTGCTTCCTTTTTTTCCTTCCACATTCTATCTTCCCTACTTCTTTTTTCCATTTCTTTTCCCTCTTCTACACCTTCCCTTATTTACCTTTTTCTTTTATCCTTTCTTCTCTCCCTTTCTGGTTACTACACTTAGTCATAGTTCAGTGATTTGCGGATAGGCGAGATTTAATTCCACCCACTTATTCATCTCATGAGTCCATTTTAAAACTTATGCATTTTTCAGTTTCACGGGTTCAAGCTCTCATCCTCCATTTTCCGTGACCTTCACTTTGCACCCCAACTTCCGTGATCTACATTTTGACCATCAGCCTTGTCGCGGGTGCCAAGCTATAAAGTATTTTATTCCTCTTGCATGCGAGTCTGACCATTCATTTGTCTACACTTATTTTATTTTTGACCATCTATACAACCCCGGGTTCATGGGTTCCTAGGTTGGTCGATTCATGAAATTTTTTATATTCAAATTCTCTCTCGTCTATCCACGCTATTTGTTTGCTTTTCCCGGTATGAATTAAGTATTGTTTAATGCTAACAATTGTTGTGTAGGCCCTGAAAATATCGTCATTAATGGTGAAAGGCTCGAGGAATTACTCACTAAATCTCATTAAATCTTCATCTTCCAGGGGATTAATGAACAAATTGAGCATAAGAATATTAGGACAAGAAAATTGGTAGAAAAGGACTCAAGCCATAATTCTCAACATTGTATTCATATTAATGATACAAAATATATAATACAATAATGAAACCACCTCAATTCTTCTCACATCAACACCTCATTAGGAGATAAGGTAGGAGGAGGAAATATAGAAATCTAAAAACACACTTAGGATAACAACTATATCCTAGTATGTGAAATATACAAAGGTGGTATACTAAGACTTAATGATTTTATATGAGTGTTAAGTACCTATACCAGATCTGAAGATAAATCTCAAAATAACCAAGAATTTCAACAAGAATAATCCAAACCATTCACCAAAATATTGAACACAAGAAATAGAGACAAAACTCTTGAGGTAGGGTAACACCATGTATTATTCCTTAATGAAGGAATTCACTCCTCAAGCAATCCTTGCTTGTACCATCAAAATATTCTTCATTACACTACTTACACTTCTTTATATAGCTCTCTCTATCTCCTAGGAACCTTCTAGAGAGCCTTCTCTCATTTATTACATCCAACTACCATAGTGGGTCTTTATTAATATAGTGGACCTAGTTCATCTTACATTGAATGACCACATTCTCATATATTAAATGAATTCCACTAATAATACATAACCACATTCCAATTGGGTACCTCCATAGGTACCCCATATTATCTCCCTAGGTATACTATATTCCATCCCTCTTCACATGTTTCATCCTTGAAACATGAGAAGAAACAATACAATATGATCGACTAAGCAATGTAGCCAACCGGTACCAAGTATGACCATCCATCCATCCCAATGGAAGTCAAACATGATGTCCATCTGCTGCCTCACCACCTTGATCTTACTCTGCATCATGCCGGGGTTGCCCTGGAATTTGTTTTGTAGCCTAAGCTCCTCCTGTAGTGTTGGTAGTCCTCCCTGCACGTCTTGATCGGTTTCCTTTTTGGTGCCCTGTTGGTGCATAAATGTGTTGATGAACACGCCCTTGCCTTGATGACTGTTGTGTATCTATATGATGTGGATGGCGATATACAACAACTGTAGGTATATTCTCTTTCTTCTTCAAATCTGCAACACTTTTTGCATTTGAGTCAATGACCTCTTTAGGTTCTTGATTATTTCCTTCCTGTAGTTTTGCTTCATCTCCTTCT
The DNA here is from genome assembly GCA_010110895.2 of Picea sitchensis. Classification (NCBI taxonomy): domain Eukaryota; kingdom Viridiplantae; phylum Streptophyta; class Pinopsida; order Pinales; family Pinaceae; genus Picea; species Picea sitchensis. The sequence continues at coordinate 21,823 of SNQJ01S0018294.1, read as the reverse complement.
ATAGACTCTGCCTCTGATTTAACTTCAGACTCAACAATAACTTCTTTTCTAGCTTCCATGGGCCCATCTTTCTGACTAAGAGACACATCCTGCAATGTGATTTTCTTTTTCTTGTACCACAACTTCAAAAACTTCTTTTGCACATTAATATTAATGGTACCCACTGATTCTATCCAAAGATACCCCAAAACAATATCCACTTCATCCATATCTATAGCATACAAATCTGAATGCAACACATATTTATCCATGGTAATCTTCAAATCTTTAAAAATTTGAACATTTTCACCTTCAACCTGTGTGCTTTTAATATTATTTACTGGACCTTGAAATCTATTAACCAACTGAACATTGATAAAATTATGCATGCAACTAGGGTTAATAGAAACAATGAAATTTTCTTTATGAATACAACCATGAACCTGTAATATAGATTTGTCACATGAAAATAAACTCTTGGTTCTCTCTGTATCCTTATTTTCTCCATGAGACCACTTTTCTAACAATATTTTTTCAAATGACAGCATCACCTTGCAATTTGAGATCTACCCAATGGGGTCAATTCTCTTCCCATGCTGAATTTCTTTCTTTAATGAATGATTCAATATTAGGGCCATCACATTTCCCTGTAAAATACATCTTGCTATGAAAAACCCCAAAAAATAGAACAATAAGTTACGACAAAAAATCGCGACTTTTTCCGGAAAAACCCTGAAAAACTGTTGAATTTAAAATGCTCATAACTTTACTTCCCGAACTCCATTTCGGCTGGTTTTTTTTTTTTAAATTGAGTATTTTTCCGAGAGGAAATAAAATACAAAATTTGTTTTTTCCAAATTCAGCTCATAAAGATTCATATCTAAACTTGAAGTGTGCTGCTCTCTTTTTCTTCACTAGAAAAAATTCTGCAAAAAAGAGAAAAAAAATCTTCCCTTCTTTGGCCAAGGAAAATGCTATGATACCAATTGTTAAGTACCTATACTAGATCTGAAGATAAATCTCAAAATAACCAAGAATTTCAACAAGAATAATCCAAACCATTCACCAAAATATTGAATACAAGAAATAGAGACAAAACCCTTGAGGTAGGGTAACACCATGTATTATTCCTTAAGGAAGGAATGCACTCCTCAAGAAATCATTGCTTGTACCATCAAAATATTCTTCATTATGCTTCATTACACTGCTTACACTTCTTTATATATCTCTTTCTATCTCCTAGGAACCTTCTAGAGAGCCTTCTCTCATTTATTACATCCAACTACCATAGTGGGTCTCTATTAATATAGTGGACCTAGTTTATCTTACATTGAATGACCACATTCTCATATATTAAATGACTTGCACCAATAATACATAACCACATTCCAATTGGGTACCTCCCTAGATACCCCATATTACCTCCCTAGGTATACTACAATGAGAAAGAGGCTAACATTCCCCACCTCAATCATAAGTCCAAATAAAAATACCAACGAAGCAGGTGCATAAGTTGGTATATCTCCATGTCTTCATGCTAAAACTCCCGAGCTGAGCCACAATGAAGAACTGCCTGAAAAACCACCAATATGGATGCTAAATGGTTCATCTGAAATGAACTGGAAGACAGTTGAAATATGGAAGTGAATAACTGCAATATCTTAACATTCCCTGATTGCTTGACAATTCGATCATTTTGCCAAGTATTTGAGCTAGAAGAATCTAATGTCTTGTGCTAATTGGTGAACATGTAGTATCACCACTCTACTATCAGTGTATCACTGAAAGTGCTCTCTGAATCTGTGGTTTGGGATGACCACTAACCAATTGATACCATGTATCTGATGGTTTTTGGATAACCACTAACCAATTGTGACACTTTTAGGTGTCCAACAACATCCCAATGCATAATGTGTGTTGATGGAAATATTGCTAGATCTTTAACAAATCGCTAATTGCATAGGGCAATTGCCAAAACACTGAATGCATACCTTGGATTTGCTAATATACATCTAAAAAATGAACAACTAGTGAAGATCTAAAACATTGTTCGAAGAAGCACGGATTTAACTGTGATTTTGATAGCTGGAACAGGGATTTGAATTCAGAGACAAAGAAGATCTGGGCATGGACGATTTTGATGTTGGAAGAACAAGCTTGAGTAGATCAGGGCCTTTGATGGTCCGATCTATGGAGAGTACATCAGATCGATGGTTTCTGAGATCTAAACAACAACAGATTTCTCGAGACAAGCTCCCGAGGTCACGAGCAAGAAATTAATTCTTTTAAATAAGATCTTACTGTGTGCTCTTAATACATTTAAAAATTAAGTCTATTTTTTTTTTCTGCTATGCAAGAAATTTACAAATCTGGAAAATGCATTCTACAGAAAATAAATCTACAGTTGCTGAAACTTCTGGTAGGAAGTTACTGTAATCAATTTGGACAACGATTTTAAGTTGTTTCTCCTCCACATAGATTTTTACACCACATCCTCCCCACATCTTCCTTCTCTGATACCAATTGAAGAAATTGAGCATAAGAATATTAGGACAAAAGGCCTCAAGCCATACTTCTCAACATTGTATTCATCTTAATGATACAAAATATATAATACAATAATGAAACCACCTCAATTGTTCTCACATTGACACCTCATCAGGAGATAAGGTAGGAGGAGGAACTATAGAAATCTAGAAACACACTTAGGATAAAAAATATATCCTAGTATGTGAAATATACAAAGGTGGTATACTAAGACTTAATGATTGTATATGAGAAAGAGGCTGACAATTAAATTATCATTATCTTTCCGAAAATATTTATTTGAGATTATTGTCCAGTTGAAGAAATGGTCCCATCAACCTATGGCAACATCAACTAGAAACAATTTTGTGGTGACACTCTGAATATATTTGGTCGTGAAGACCATAACTTCTAGTGGTAAAGAGAATATTTGTATTATTCCTCTCCTCCTACACAAAAATATTTAATTTTGGCATCTGGAATTGCTCGTGATGGGTGTGTTCCTGAGGTTTTTTATTATAAGGAACTTGTTGCATGGTGTGTGGATAAGTATGTGCCAAGTCAAAGGATTATAAAATTTCAGGATCATTCTCTGATTTCCCTTTCACCTCAAGTTTTTCACAATATGTTAAAGATCTCAGGGCTGACTCTTACTTTCAAAGGTGAAGATTGCAGAGAATTCTTGAAAAAACATAACAATGGGCTTGACCTCCTGCTGGAATATTTGAAGAATCCTGCATCTATCTCAGAAGAAATAACCATAATCCAGGTTGAGTCTTTTAAAAAACCTTATCGATAAATTGCATGGTTATTTACCAGGTTGACAAGTTAGGAAATAAATGCTTCTATCTGTCGCATGATTTTATATATTTTGTATTTTACAGTACATGAACATGCCATTTTTTATTGGGGAAAACTCATTTCTATCAAAATCTCCTCCCAATTATCACACTATAAAAGGACAGAAAATTATTTATGGCCTCTTATTTGATATTTACTATTGTGAAATGTTGTCAATTCCCAAACTTAACAATCAGTAAGAGGGTGAATTGCAAAACAAGTCCAATTACCTTTTGGTATCAGACACTATGGAGACATAATACCTCTTTGTTTTTCTATAAAGTTTATAATAATTTTTTTCAATCTTCAAAAATCTTTTGTTGCGCGAAAACACTTCAAGGATATATGCTCAAGCTACCTTGTTTTTAGAGAAAAAGGGGACAATAGAAAAAATGGAGAATCACAATGTCATAAGGATATTTTTCTTGAAAGAGAGTCCTTCTTTTCTCCCACATCATGTATCTCTTAAACTATTTATTACAGAGGTGGCAAGAAAATATAACTTCTAGCTACATTTTTTCCATGAAAAAAAGAAAAAGCATTTTATTCCCTTGCAATGGAAGATTGGAGAGTTCATGTTCAGAAATATAAGTAAAATTGACAAATTTGTAAATCATTTCAACAATGTGAGTTTAAAGTATGCTGAAAAGATCAAAGGTTTTGATCTGAACAAAATATTTGTTGGACATTTCAGTGGGTATCATTAACTCTTTCATTCAAACTATCTTGAATGAAGAAGAAGAGGGTAACAGCCAACGCACTCCCATATACGATGCTGGCGACCTAGAAACATTACTCAACAATAATGATTATTACAAGCAAAGGGGGAAATGTACCAATGAAACAAGTGCTCAATATCTAGTGTTTACTCCCAAGAATACTACATCTAGGATAAATGCTCCAGCGACCCACGAATTTAAAAAGGTTGTCAACAATAGTTCCAATGGAGGGGGAGAGAAAATCCTCCCCCTGGAAAAATTGAGAATTCACACAAGTGGCCTGTGAGAAAGAAAAGGAAAAATTTAGCGCAAGAGAAAGAAGATAATATTATAGAAAATGACATCCAAAGCTTTTGTTTGGAGGATATGGAACTATAAGAAAATATTGAGAAAATATTATCTGCAATAGAACAACTAGAAAATATAGCTCAACAAATTTCTTTATTGGAAGTCGTTGTAAATGAGACCTTTAGTGAATAAGAATCCTTCATTTTTCAAAGTGTTGTTTTTGATAAAGAATCTAAAAATTTTATTGTAGAAAGAAGTGATCAAAAAAATAAAAAGGGAAAGGTGTTGACGCTTGAATCCATTAGGACCCAAATGACAACCTCACGAGGATACAAATCCTCCTGCATTTTTATAGAGGTGGTACTCCTATGTGATTTTTAAAATGTGGGACTTTTATAGAAGTCCGTAAGAGGAAAGTAAAAATAGATATAAAATAAAACATAATTTTTTTATTTTTTTAAAAGAAAGTTCCTAAGAATGGACCAAGAATCACATACATTCATACATTTAAAGAAAATAAATAGAATTTCCTCACATCCATTATAGTAGGGCTAAATATTTCTGATCACATAAAAATTAAATGAAAATGATTTGCATGCACAAGAGAACTTTGACAGAGTAATACATAGGAAAATCAAATGAAGATAACGATAGATCAACCTAATATACTTTATATTCATAAAAACTGGGTTACAAAGTACAATCAAGATTGTTCCCAAAATAGTTCTCTTGGAATTTCTATAAAATATATAGTTCAATACATATTCTTTGAAATTAAAATGCATTTTTCATAACTAGGATTGGGGCTCCTGCGGAACATAAAGAAAATATGTATAAGAATGAAGTTCATATAAAGAAGAAAGTGGGTGGCGGAAGACAACAAGACCTGGTAAGAAGAAAAATGAAATTTTCAGTCCTCGGTTAAACCTTTATATTTAAAGAGGTGGAGTAACTAGATGAAAAGCTTGATAAAGATAGAAAGATGTGATCAGTATGAACTTACTATGATGGTATCTCATGCATTTTCACTTGCTCACTGATGTCCTTTTATGGCTTTCATCGGCGGTTACATGAACTATCTCAACCGTCCTTTGCCCTTCATCGTTAAATTTTTCGACAGCCTTTTTAAACCACTCCTCGATGTAGCTTCTCATTGGCGCCATGTTGATTTCATACCATATTTTTATATTGAAGAGATCACCTTCTGAGTCCCTTAGATCAATAGAAATGTTCCACAAATATTCTTCAATATCTTGATTTTAAATCGAATAATCAACTAGCCAATTTTCCACGTCATCTTCACTATACTCAAGAATGTCGTATAATTTTCAAATGATAACCCCTTAAAGATATCAACTTGTTCGTAAAATTATTTCTTGGTTAAGAACAATGAGGTGAGTATCAATTTGGGGTCTTGGACCTCATTCGTGCTCCCAACTAGATCTATCTCAGTTATCTTTTTGAATAATTCTTCTCTTCTCGTTATGGCCTAATTGCATGCTTGGATGATAATATTAAGGTTTTTAACCTTTTCCTTCCAGCATGTGTTTAGTTGTTTTATCCGGTTTGGAGAAGGGAGATCCTCCTCTCTTCTTCTCAACTCTGTCATTATGGTAACTTTAAAACCAAATGGTACAACGACATTGAGGTAAAAACCTTCCTCATTTTTCAAATCTTCCTGTAAATATTCATGAAAAGAGTGTGCTCTCGTTCCAAAAGAGACCATGTTCTTTGACATCTCCCAAGCCTTTGTTATTAATTGCATTCTTTTTTTGATATTCTTCTCCACATAGCCCTGAGCTGATGTGAGAAGGCTTACTGATCCTTTTAATTTTTTTGCAAGTGTGGTAGGCCCAATCATTGCTAAAGGACTAGCAAGTACAAGAATATGCATTAAAGCTTCCTCCAACTCCTTGATTCGCTCCTTTAACCTGACATTCTCTGCTTCAATGCCTCCAATATAATTATCTAGAGCATCTCTAGTTGCTTGGTGAATTGGGGAAATTTGGGAAGGCCTCATGTTTCGAAGGTTAATCTCTAAACAAGATTTCCCCTTTTTATTATTTACATCTCTTTTCTCAATAATCAAATTTTTGGACTCGCTGTAAAAAACAACACTCTGAAATACAAAATACTCTTCTTCGTCGAAGGTCTTGCTCTCAATTATTTCCATGTGAGGGTTCTGGTGAGAAGTGTTCTCTAGTTGGTCGACATTGGGGAACACTTTTTTGATATTAGTTTTGAGTTCCATATCCTCGAGGGAGAGGTCGTGGATGTCGCTTTCACCTCGAGGTCCCTCTTCTTCTTACACAATGTTTTTTATTTTCCTCCTCAAGGGAAGTGTGTGAGAAATTTCAATTTTTCCTGAAGGAGGGTTCTTATCTCCCCCTCCGCCTGAAGAACCGTGGGTTACTTTCTTAATTTGGTGGGTTGTTGGCGCGCTGATCCAAGATGTTGTATTATTTGGAGTGACAATTGGGGATTGGGCCCTTTTCTCACCTGGACCTTTTCCTCTCTGCTTGTATGACTCATTGGTGTTGAGTATCATTTCCAGGTCATCGGTGTCATGAACGGGAGTGCCTGAGACATTGTCTCCGTCTTCATTCAGAATAGTATCAATGAAAGAATTATTGAAACTAACAACCAATAGATGTTCTACACAAATACAACTAGGCTCGAACCCTTTTACTTTTTCATCATATTTTAAATTGAGGCTATGGCAGTGGCCCACGAATTCATCAATCTTGTTGATATTTATGAATATGAAATCCCTAACTTTCAAAGGAAGAGGTATGAATTGATTTTTTCTCTTTTCATGGAAAAAAATGCAACCAATAGTTGTACTACATGCTATTTCAGCGACAAACATTTTGTCAGATATGTGGCTTAGAAGGAAGGAAGGATTTTCCTTGGACCCAAGAATCCTGATAACGTTATAATTCTCCATTTGATCTAGTTTCCCATTCCTATCCAGAAACTTACTCGCCTAGTCAGACATCTGGGGAGTGTCCTTTCCAAACAAAAAGCCTTTAAAAACCGAGACAAAATCATTACAAACTTCATAAAAATGCCGGGAGGCCTTGTTCCTTCATAATCTTTGATACCAAAAGGTTACTGGGTTGAATTCATAGTTTACCTTCTTACACACAGATAATCTCGGGAGTTGATAGCAATGTGCTATCGCGAAAACCAAATAAGATTCCATAAAGAATTTCTTCTCCTTATTGTATTGTGACAATTGGGAAGAGATTTCAATGGAAATAAAATTACCCCAATCGAGGATGGAATGTTCTTTGATCGTAAAATATATAATGTAAAGAATCATCCCGAAGATACTGGCTGTAGTTTCTTGTCCTATTATCCTCGTAAAGAGCCATGCAATTTCCAGAAAGGGATTTTTAAATGACCACCCTGCAAGATTGTGATGTCCTTAGGGAAGACCACTGGGTTCTATAGGAATTTAGGTAAGAGGTCCAATCCATTGTCATACTTCTTTAAGAACTTGTT